>CAUYQV010075576.1:0-28698 GCA_963574575.1 Galagoides demidoff | reverse complement strand
AAGCCTATTGTATCTGCAAATAAAGTTGCAACACCTGCTTTTTTCTGATTTCCATTTGCCTGAAATATAGATGACCATCTCTTCACCTTGAGTCTTCATTTATCTTTCAAGGTAATATGAGAATCTTGTATGCAGGCTTAGTGCCTATGGCTCAAGTGGCTAAGGCACCAGCCACATACACCTAAGGTGGCGAGTTCAAATCCAGCCCGGGACTGCCAAACAACAATGATGGCTGCAACTGAAAAAAAATAGCTGGGCGTTGTGGTGGGCGCCTGTGGTCCCAGCTACTTGGGAGGCGGAGGCAGGAGACTTGCTTGAGCCCAGGAGTTGGAGGTTGCTGTGAACTATGCCACGGCACTCTACCAAGGGGGACAGCTTGAGGCTCTGTCTCAAAAAAAAAAAAGAACAATCTTGTATGCAGCAGATATCTGGCCTGAGTTTTTGTATCCAGTCAGGCAACCTGTGCCTCTTTAGAGGACAGTTTAAACCATTTACATTAATTGAGAATATTGATAAGCCTAGTAGAATTTTGGGTATCGAGTTTTTCGAAAGTCCAGTGGACATTTTTAATCCTTTCACCACTGTAGAAGTTGGGATTTGATCAAAAGTTTCTGAATGAGTTTACTTTTGTGTGGAAGATTGCTCTGGTCATTATGGAGGATCGGTCTGAGAATATCCTGGAGAGCTGGTTTAGTTATGGCAAATTTCTTCAACATGTGAATATCATTAAAGTATTTAATTTCTCCACCATAAATGAAACTCAGTTTAGCTGGATACAGGATCCTGCGTTGAAAGTTATTTTGTTTTAGGAGATTAAAAGTCGATGACCACCCTCTTCTAGCTTGAAAGGTTTCAGCAGAGAGATTTTCAGTCATTCTAATATTCTTCCCCTTGTAGGTTATGGTTTTCTTACGTCTGGCTGCTTTCAGAATTTTCTCCTTCATATTAACTTTAGTGAAGTTAATTATGATTTGTCTGGGGGTTGTCTTATTTGGGTTGAGTCGTGCTGGGGTTATGAAACTGTCTTCTATCTGAATTTCAGAATCTCTTGGTATGTCTGGAAAGTTTTCCTTCATAATCTCATGAAGAAGAGCCTCTGTGCTTTGCGAAGCAACTACATCACCTTCAGGAATTCCTCTAAGGCAAATACTAGTTTTCTTCGAATTATCCCAGAGCTCTCTGAGAGAATGATCTGTTTTTGCTCTACATTTCTCTTCTTCTTTGAACACTTGGGAGAGTTCAAAAGCTTTGTCCTCAATGTCCTCTAACCCCCTGCCATGAAGTAGGTTTGTAGATGGCTCTGACGTGAATAGTTGGTGCAAGGTGAACCTGGGCTCGAGCAGCTGGGTTCTGTAGTATCTGTGGTCACTACAGCAGAAGGTCACTGGGATGCAGGGCAAGCAGCAAGCAACTCTTGCAAGGGGCTGCCTCTCTGACTCACTGTCCCCTGTTCCCTCCTCCCCACTGTCCCATCCTATAACGTACCCGGATTAGGTCTTTTCAAATGATGTTTAGGTGATGTTGTCTTTTCTACAGAGATACTAACTCTGCTGTGCTATGTGAGGCGAGGCAGGTGACAGGCTGGCACTCTATGTGGATTATTCATGTGGATCAGAACTTTAGCTCCTTGCTGTGTTCTACTGTTCAATTCCTCTCTGGAGTTATGCTGACATCTCACTTTATCACTGCAGTTTTTTGATATTGTGGTATCTCCAGGAGCTGTCCACAATACTGGCAGCTGTTAGAAGTCTGGGCCCCTGTGAAAAGCAACATTCTACATTCCCTGTCAACTTCTGTACTGGTTTATTTCTGGAATTCTCACAAGACTGTGTCCTTTACTTTCTTGGTAATAGATGCCATGCATTTAGAAGTGTACTCTAAAATATTTTTCCAGGATTTGTGCATTTTTTTTTGAAGTTTTCAGCTGGGGCTGAGTTTGAACCCTCCACCTCTGGCATATGAGGCTGGTGCCCTACTCCTTTGAGCCACAGGCACCGCCCAGATTTGTGCACATTTTTTTCCAGCCACATTCAGTCCACTGTTGGCAGAGACCTTGACTGACTCTGAAGTCCTACTGCCAGCAGGTAACTGATGTCCTGGAGATCAGTCCTTCAGACACAGAGTATTAATTTTGCTGCTCATGAGCGGGGTCAGCAGCAGGTAGTATGGTAAATGTTCTACGAGTTCTAGTTGGATGGAGTAGTGCATTGAAATGTTAAGAAACTTAGAAATAGTCCTGGAATTTCCAGCCAAGAACTCTTAGGTTTTTGCTTGTTTATTTGTGTTTGTTTTTGTTTTAGTCACCTCTCCTAGCTCAGGGTTAACCCAAGCTTGAAGGAAGTTAAGATTCTCCCAGAATGAAGTGTTTGGAACATCTCAAAGCACTATCTTAGAGAGAGGAAGTGGTTGCATGCCCCCTTATGCTTGGCCACACAAACATGGCCACTGGAGCCCCAAGTTGCCCAGACCCCTGCGTGGGGGTAGCTTCAACAATCTTCATATGGGTCTGCCCAGAGGTTGGTGAACTGTACTGTTGATGTTGAGATTGCCCACTCAACAGTGACTGTGGCAGCCAGTTCAGCACTGGGGACCTTCTAGAAATGTGTATTATGGCAGTCTGTAACTCAAGAGGCACCTAACACATGCTCTTGAGACCTGTGGACTACACCCTGAACTTCACAGCATGCCACCAGCCCTTGCTCAGATTCATCCCAGCTGATCTTTGCTTCTGCTTGTCATCATCTTTTTCCAGCTCTGTTTTCAGAGCTAACAGAGATGGTAGCAGGGCCAGCAAGTGCTAAGCCAGGTCTACACTGGACAGCTGTCAAGGCTCTGGATACCTGCTAAGAGATCTCAGCCAAGAAGCCCTTGAGGTTCCAGGAACTAGCTGCCTTGTGGGCTTTCTCTGCCTTGAAAAGTAGACTTCCTTTTATAAAAAAATCTGTTGTAAATTTGCATGGCTTGGCAAACTGGAATTATTTCTGAGCAAAACTCCTATAAAACTTCCTAAAAACTCCCTATGATATTTTAAAATTATAAGTATGGGTTGAGGCCAGTATGGATATGGACCCCTTATCTTGTGGTCTTTCTTTTCCTAATAAGTGCTCAAGCTTCCAAATGAAATGCTACTTTAAGGTGTGAGGTTAATAATTCATGAATACACTTCTAAAAACATATAACCCCCCCCAAGTCACTTCTGATTTTCCTAACATTGAGTGTTGAAAACCATTTTTGATAGTGGATATAGTTTCAAGGTTGACCCACTTTCCAGGATGGGACCTTGTGTGTCCCCCATTCTAACAAAAGTTCAGGAGACTTGACATATGCCCAAGGACAATTTTAAACTCTTCTCCCAAGGGGACTGGATATCTAAAGGACTTTGCCATAAATAATTATCTATCTCATCTAAATAAACAAACACTGCCTCATATTCCACATCCTCATTAACCTTTTCCTTTACCTCAAGGCCTCTTTGTAAATTGATAAAATCCAACAGGGAAATTAAAGCAAATTGTGTCTTTGTTCTCACCAGCTAAAGATACTCGTCCAGTTCTCTATTTAGAGCCACTTTTCCTTGGCAACCAGTTCCAAAGGTGTCTTGAAATCCAGCTAAAATGCATTAATCTACATCAGCACTTTCAGGGGCCCCCTGTGCTATTTGTGCTCTTTCCAGACCACAGTATTGCAGGATGAGCAGTGTGGCAGGATTTAGGCATCATGCCCTGATTGAACATCTCAGGATTCAGGCATCATGCCCTGACTGGACATCTCAGGATTTAGGCATCATGCCCTGACTGCACATATCAGGATTCAAGCTGAGAGCCTTGACTGAACATCTCAGGATTCAGGCATCATGCCCTGACTGGACATCTCAGGATTCAGGCTTCATGCCCTTACTGAACATCTCAGGATTCAGGCTTCATCCCCTTACTGATCATCTCCACAATGTGTTCTTGAAAGTCCTCGATTTTAGACCATGAACACATCTTAGATTTCTCTGGAAAAAGTCAGTGTTATCCTCTCCTGTCCTGCATTGCTCAGTCTTCTGCCAGCTTCTGTTCCATCCCCTGAAGTATCCTTTCCTATTTCTCCTTCCACCATCTGTTACTGAGGGGTCATCAAAATAAAAACTCCATCCTAGTATATAAACCACTGTGTGCCTTTGTGCAGCCTCGGTCTTTCTGAGCTGTCTGGACATGGAAGGCAAGGATGAAAGCTAGCAAGGTGTCTCCATGTGTGTGCTGCCCACCTTACTAGGCTAGAACTTCAAAGCAAGGCCTGGACTTGAGGAACCTCTGAGTCTTCTCTTTTATACCCTCCACAGGAAAGGGTTTCCCATGTGCTCCCTCCCTTCTTCCTCCCTTGCAGCAGGTATGGTTGGGGCCCTGCTCAGATCCTCTCAATGCTGATTATGCATGTACATTGACCCATGCTCTAAGTCTCCTTCCATGAAGCCAAGGAGACATGCCTCACCCATGTGCAGGGCCAGCCAAAAGTTGTGGGAAATTAATGCCCCTGGAAGAAGACTCTAGTGAAAACTGATAGAGAATCACCCTAGCTTCCTCCGCCCTCTCCTGGGACAATGCTGAGGTATGTTCTATTCAATCTCCCAGAGGTATCTATGGATTAGGCCCAGTGCCCCTGGTTGTCTGATCAGAAATGCACACTCATTGTCCAGTTTCTGTTCCATGTCACACCTCCTTCCCTGGCAGTGTCCTTTGGTATTCCCTACACAAAAACTACTTACACTCCAATCTTTGTTTTCGGGTCAGCTTCTGGGAAGACAACTGCTAAGGAATGGAAGTCATCTCAATCATCCCTCCTGTTTCTGTGCCTGCCCCATGTGCTCTATTCCTCCTTTTCAGCTGCCCCCATACCCCTTACAGATGAACATACAGACATGGTTTGGGTGGGTTTTGCTCCTTAAACCAAATTGACCAAGCCTCCGGTGGTGGCTCTCTCTCTCATTAACTGCAGGGGCACACCTGCCACTTATGACTCATTCTTTCTATTACCTAGAGTTCCAACCCCTTCTATTTTCACTGCTGCTTCAAGTGGACACTTACCTGATGTTGTGGGAAAAATAAAATGATGGTGGGCAGCTTAGTGTAACCCTATGGTGGTGGCCCTCAGGGAGAGCTCTGCTCCCACCTGCCTCCTGCTGTTTTTGGGTGAGGCAACCTTTTAAAACATTGACACTTTCTTCTTCTTGATAATAGGTCAAAGTGGATCCCTGCATTGGGTTTCTGAGGTCATGTTGGTCCAACTGTTGATTCTTAAAGGGCTTTGTGGTAGGCAGAATAACATCTCCCCACCCCCAAGAGGTCCACAGCTCAGCCACTTGGTCCCTAGACCTCCCTACAACATGGCATGTTACACAGCAAAGGGGAACAAGACACAGAATCCAGGTTGCTGATCAGCTGACCTTAAAACATGGAGATTATCCTGGATAACACAGGGGATTCTGATGTAATCAAAAGGGTCCTTAAATGTGGAAAGGGAAGGGAGCGGAGGAGAAAAATCAAAGAAATGAGAGCTTGATCCTCTGTTGCTGACTTTGAAGATGGAGAAAGAGGGTGACAAGCCAAGAAAGAGGGTGTTGAGGTTGAAAAGACTCCCCCCTATAGCTTTGAGAAAGGAGTGCAACCCTGCCACTGTCTTGAGTTTAGTCATAAGACCCATTTTGGACTTCTGAACTACAGAGTGTAATCTGTCTTGTCCGAAGCCATTAAGTTTGTGGCAACTTGTTACAGCAGCTGCGGATAATGAGCACAATGTTCCCTGGGAGCTCCCGCCTGACCTGCGACCCCCACACTTGAACTACCCACTAGGACTTGCCTAGTGTTACCACCCTGTCTCCTTCAAGGTTTTGCTGTTCCTCACACTTTCTGTGGATTCTTGGTTTCTTTCTGGCCCTATGTCTTTGACCAGCTTTTAAAAATTGACAAAAATGGGCATAACATGGTCAGATTTTATCTCCTTAGGTGAAGGACAGAGCAACTTAAATTGCTAGATTCTGCTTTTCCTGAGCAGAGCTGGTATGCACTTTCTGAATCAAACCATCATCTGGCCAGGGCTTTCTTTGCAAAAATCTCCAGCCTTAGTTCATTTGCACTAGCTAGACATATTTTCTCTAGCTTTCTGTTGAGAAAAGGATACTCTAATTGCCCCAGTACATTTCTTGAAGGACACTGATATTCAAGTATCTGGACCAACCGGGCATTCCACCAGCCTCAGCCCCAATCCTGAACATGTGAACTCTGTCTTCAATGTGTGTCCCTGCCATAATTCTATCCCGGTGACACAAGTGATGAGGCTGTGGGCTAACTCCAAGCAGGAGTCCTACTGTGACTGTGTTAGGTCAGTTAGGATCAGGGTGCTTCTTTCCTGGAATGAAGCCATTACTGGTCAAAGGACTGCATCTAGGAGTGGGGAGTGAAAGAATGGAGACTTTTTTTTTTTTTTTTTGAGACGGAGCCTCAAGCTATCCCCCTGGGTAGAGTGCCATGGCGTCACAGCTCATAGCAACCTCCAACTCCTGGGCTCAAGCGAGTCTCCTGCCTCTGCCTCCCAAGTAGCTGGGACCACAGGCGCCCAATGCCCGGCCATTTTTTGGTTGCAGCTGTCATTGTTTGTTTGGCGGGCCGGGCTGGGGATTCGAACCCGCCACCTTAGGTGTACGTGGCTGGCGCCTTAGCTGATTGAGCCACAGGCGCCGAGCCAGAATGGAGACTTTTGAACAACACACACCAGTCTTCCCTCTTTTCATTATCCAGTTTCCATTTTAGGGTCAATGAACTGGATTACTTCATATAAAATTCTATCCAGCTTCAAAGTTAACATGAATAGAGGTTTTAATTTGGTCTTTGTCAATTCTGTCCTTGATTCTGAGTTCCAACTGGTACCTGCCTCCACTAGGGTGGAACGTCCCACTCTCCTAGAAGTCCTGGCATGGGAGCCAATTTCAAGTAGCTTTCATCCACTATCCCTGTGGAGATGATTCTGTGCATGGGAACTCTTGGCACAGGAGGAATCAGTAGCCCCTTGAAGGAACACAGGAGTTCCATCTGGGCATTCTGACCCTGTCCCCATAACCTGCTCTAGCACCTCCCCATTTCTATATTATGGGGGAAGGCAACCATACCCCACATCTATACATCCAAGTTTTCCTATCTTGAACTAAACCAGGGCATCTGCAGCTTTCTTTGGCATCAACATTGGCTTCATGACCAGCCACAAATGGGAGGAGTCAGCTAAGCTTTATGCTGATTGTTATTTATTTTGTCCAACACCCCCTGCCATCTTATATGAAGAATACTGGTAAGAGCTAATTACTAATTTTTAGGAAAGGAGAGTAATCACCATCTGCACCACCCTGTCTGATAGGCGGCCGATGGAAATTTGTGTATCTCCTGTGCTACACACTTGTCTAGAAGAGTGAGATGGGTGCTCCTCAGTCAAGAGGGCTGAGCAGATAATTTCTGTGCACAACTCCAGCCCCACTCTCCTCTCTGCTCATGTCTTTGCAACATGTGCACAGCCTAAAAGGCTGACCCATGGAGACTGCACGGAGGCTGCTCACCAGCGCCTTTTAGCTCAGCCTCTGGTGGTTTTGCTTAGTGATGAGCATCAGCAAGAGGCCTGAGGACAAGTGCAGGGAGACATGGAGATTCTACTGCCCATGTCCCTCCCCAAAGGCACCAATATGGAAGACACACTGCAGTGGGCTTTCTTCTCTAATACGGGTGTATTCCTACTCTGTGACCATGCCCTGTCGTTCCCTTCTCCCCAGATCGGGGCTGCCAACATCTCCCCTACTCTTTAAGAGCTTTCTCCACTTGAAGCCAGGCCTTTGTAAATAGACCATCACTGATTTGCTCTTAATTAACTCTTGTGGGCACCACGTACTTCCTGTGTCATCCCCAGCATGGCAGGGCAGTGGCTTTGCCTTACTGGAAACAGACGCTTATATGGGACCTTCCTCAGGAAAGGTCCTTCCTTGCTGATGGTGCTTCTCCCAGAGTCACGTCTGTGAGTTGACAAATGCCTCACTCACTGCTACTGGACACCACTCAGTGTTGCTTCTGCTCAAGGGAACAACTTTATAAGGAAATAAGCTGAGTGATCATCATTATTCCCATGTATCCCGTTGCCCCCAAAATTTAGCCTGAAAGATCCTGGAATAGCCTATGACGATTCCATCATAGCAACAGCTCTGTGACAGAAGCCTTGAGGGTGATGACCTGTGTGCTTCAGACCAGTGACACAGATGCCATGCTGATTCTCCCATGGCTGAGATTCATGACTGGGGGCCAAAGGGCAGCAGGAGTAGGTCCTCTTATCTTTGCTGCTAGTGCTATAATCATAGAATTCTTGCCTCATTCCAGAAACTTCAGCTCTGCTGTTTTAGAGGGCTAAATTTCCCAGAGTGAAATGCTTCAACCAGGAAACACAATGGCTCCATTGAGTTGGAATCATCAACACTTGGGTCTCTTCTAGCCACTAAGCCAACTCGCAAACTTGTGCTGGAGGTGGGTCCTGGTTACTAATAAGATTGCTGCTTCTCTGTGGGGATGCGTGTGCCTGTAACCCAGGGAATTTCCTGAGGAAAGTGCTAGTGCCCCCATGGCCAGCAGTGGCAGCAGAGTGATTGCTGCAACTAAAACAGCCAGGAACACCACTCCTTCTGACTTTGTAGGAATAAAACTTGAGTCACCATGAAAGCAGCTGAAATGTCATCTGAGGGCAAAAGATAATATGGAATGAAAAGTAGTCAAAATAAGTTCTAAATATCAATGCTTATCCTATGGCCAGGAACAGAAAGAAGCACTGTGGTATGAACGCTCATCTTCTCCTTTGCAGATCTACTCTAATTTCTGAAACACCGTCAGTGACAAGTTGTAATGGTGGCACGGACCCTTGAGATGATGTCCTGAAAAGACCACTTTCAGCCCTGTGGTCTTCCTCAAAATTCGCATTCCCACTCTAGCTGTGGAGAAAACATCAGACAAAACAAATTGAGGGATATTTAACAAAATGTCAGACTCCTCAACATCAGTGTCAACAAGAACAAGGAGAGTCTGAGGAGCTGTCACAGAGTGGGAGAGCGAAGAGGGGAGACAACCAAGTGTGACGAGGTGCACCGGGTGGGATTCCGGGACAGGAAAAGAATGCTATGGGGAAAAATGAAATCTGAATAAAGTATGGAGTTTCACACAAAGATTGATTTCTTAGTTGTTACAAATGTCTCACATTAAGAGAAGACTCTGATAGCAGAGGGGAGAGGGTGGTGATTATACGGGCACTCTGTACTGTCCTTACAGCTTTTCTGTAAAAAGAAACTATTCTAAAGTAGGAAGAAAAAAAGCCATTCTCATTCAAGATTATGCACACATACAAGGATGTTTCCTGAACATGTCAGTGTGTATTCCTCCTTTTGGGGAAGGGGAATAATCGTGACTGTAGAGACATGAGCTAACCAACCAGCTAGCCATCTTTCAATGATTAGAAGAAAGACAAGGGCACCACCCAAGCCAGGATTTACTCAGCACTTGGATCCACTCAAGTCTTTGCACCAAGAAGTGGGGCTTTGGGGTGGTGGTGGGGAAACTGGAGATTTCCACACTGATCTTCAGCACTTTGGTAGTGCTAATTCCTTCATTTGTACTCTCGAACTTTGAGACCTAGGAAAATAACACTGATGTCAGCTTTGAGTCCTCTTATACCAGCAAAGCCACGGTGCAGGGCAAGCTGCAGCATCTCTACTGACTGCCTTCCATGCCTCTCACTGGACATTCCCACATATGCTGCTGGTAGCCACTACTGCTCAGGTTGGATGTAGGGGTGGGTGGAGTGATGGGAGAAGAGAAAAGAGCTGATTCTAGAGAGGCATGAGGTGTGAGATGTTTACTATACGACCTGGGACCTGTCTGGATTGAACCCACTAAGAAGCAATCATAAGTAGGTTAGGACTTACAGTCCAGCGCTCAGACTGTGAAGCATGCTTGCACACACCAGCAGAAAATCGGCCACATTTTCTATGGGCTTAGCTCCATGAAAGCACATAAGCCTTTGCATAAATGATGCTCACTTATTTTCTGTTACATTTGTATGATTAGAATTGGCATAAAAAGTAAGAGCTGGCCTCTCATTTTCCTTACTATACCTTAATTTAACCCTATGTTCTATGGCTGTTTTGTTATTGCAATTTACAAATCACAAAGCGACCAAAAAAATAACTAAAAAAATAATGACAAAGTGACCATCACAAAGGAAGCATTGTGTGGTGATGGGGCTGTCTCAAAAGGAAGAGCATGAATAGCTTTAGGCTAAACTCAATTATCCTATGAAGACTCTAAAAATTAAGTTACTCTAAAAATGTAATACTGTGAGGTGAGAGTTTACTCAGCCTCTTCCCCTTCTTAAAATTAATCATGTCTTTCCACATATGGGCCTGTAATTTTTCATCTTCAAGCATATGTGTAGAATTTATTTGGGGTCCCCCTGTGCTGTGTGAGGATTCAACTTACAGAGTCCCCAGTGTGGTGTGAGGTATTTACTGAACAGGATCCCTGTGTGGTGTGAGGTATTTACTGAACAGGATCCCCTGTGCGGTGTGAGGTGTTTACTATACAGGGTCCCCTGTGTGGTGTGAGGTGTTTACTATACAGATTACCCCTGTGTGGTGTGAGGTGTTTACTGTATAGGATCCCCTGTATGGTGTGAGGTGTTACAGTACAGGGTCCCCTGTGTGGTATGAGGTGTTTACTGTACAAAGTCCCCCTGTGTGGTGTGAGGTGTTTACTGAACAGGGTCCCCTGTGTGGTGTGAGGTGTTTACTGTACAGAGTCCTCCTGTGTGGTGTGAGGTGTTTACAGAGTCCCCCTAATATCAGAATCCCCCCTGTGTGGTGTGAGGTGTTTACTGAACAGGGTCCCCTGTGTGGTGTGAGGTGTTTACTGTACAGAGTACCCCTAATATCAGAGTCCCCCCTGTGTGGTGTGAGGTGTTTACTGAACAGGGTCCCCTATGTGGTGAGAAGTGTTTACTGTACAGAGTTCCCCTGTGTGGTGTGAGTTGTTTACTGTGCTGGGTCCCCTATGTGGTGTGAGGTTTTTACTTGCAGGGTTCCCTGTGTGGTGTGAGGTGTTTACTGTACGGAGTTCCCCTGTGTGGTGTGAGGTGTTTACTGTACAAATTTCCCCTGTGTGGTGTGTGGTGTTTACTGAACAGGGTCCCCTATGTGGTGAGAAGTGTTTACTGTACAGAGTTCCCCTGTGTGGTGTGTGGTGTTTACTATACAGGGTCCCCTGTGTGGTGTGAGGTGTTTACTGTACAGAGTTCCCCTGTGTGGTGTGAGGTGTTTACTGTACAGGGTCCCCTGTGTGGTGTGAGGTGTTTACTGTACAGGATCCCCTGTGTGGTGTGAGGTTTACAGTACAGTGTCCCCTGTGTGGTGTGAGGTGTTTACTGTACAGAGTACCCTGTGTGGTATAAGGCATTTACTGTACAGAGTTCCCCTGTGTGGTGTGAGGTGTTTACTGTACAGGGTCCCCCTGTGTGGTACGAGGTGTTTACTGAACAGGGTTCCCTGTGTGGTGTGAGGTGTTTACTGAACAGGGTCCCCTGTGTGTGGAGAAGTGTTTACTTTACAGAGTTCCTCTGTGTGGTGTGCAGTGTTTACTGTACAGAGTTCCCCTGTGTGGTGTGAGTTGTTTACTGTGCAGGGTCCCCTGTGTGGTGTGAGGTGTTTACTGTACAAATTTCCCCCGTGTGGTGTGAGGTGTTTACTGCACAGGGTCCCCTGTGTGGTGTGAGGTGTTTACTGTCAGGGTCCGCTGTGTGGTGTGTGGTGTTTACTGTGCAGAATCCCCTGTGTGGTGTGAGGTGTTTACTGTACAGGATCCCCTGTGTGGTGTGAGGTATTTACTGTACAAGATCCCCTGTGTGGTGTGAGGTGTTTACTGTACAGCGTCCCCTGTGTGGTGTGAGGTGTTTACTGTATAGAGTCCCCCTGTGTGGTGTGAAGTGTTTACTATAGAGGGTCCCCCTGTGTGGTGTGAGGTATTTACTGTACAGTGTCCTCTGTGTGGTGTGAGGCGTTTACTGTACAGCGTCCCCTGTGTGGTGTGAGGTGTTTACTGTATAGAGTCCCCCTGTATGGTGTGAAGTGTTTACTATAGAAGGTCCCCCTGTGTGGTGTGAGGTTATTTACTGTACAGCATCCCCTGTGTGGTGTGAGGTGTTTAGTGCACAGGGTCCCCCTGTTTGGTGTGTTGTGTTCACTGTACAGTGTCCCCCTGTGTGGTGTGTCATTTTTTCTGCATAGGGTTCCTCCGAGAGTTTCTTCCTAAATCACCATGTCAACTCAAGTGAATGCAAACAGTCTCTCAGGACTGTCTCTCAGGAATAGAATTTTTTTTTTCCATAGCGTGTCCTGAGCCCCTGTCATGCTCTTTCCCACCAACATCCTTGTGTAAAGGACAATCTTATACTTCCCCCCTGCCATCCTTGTATATATTTTTAAATTTCTTGAGGGTTTTATTTAAATAGGTCAGTTTCTCTTACAGCAGAGCTTGAGACAATTCAAGCTAGTTGTTTCCTGAAAACGTGCTCCCTGGTGAAGGTGCAGATGAAGATGTGGAAGGGCCTTGGGCTTAGTCTCAGTCTGATTCATGGGGAGTGTGACCCCACCACAGACCTGTTCCCCCTCAGGGCAGGGGCCCGGCTTTCTCATTCCTGAACCAGCTATTCCGCAGCTATGTGAACTGCCATGTATTTGAGGACAGGGGAAACCAGTGGCCAAAGTTCTCTATGAAATTTGACAGATTAACACCTAACACAGAGCAGCAGGGATGTCTGCCGTGTCTGGATCCAGAAGTCTAGGCTAACGGAGGACAGAGCATTGGTTAGTGTTAAGGGCACAAGCAGTGTCCCTTGCTGTCCTATTATGCCCTGAGAACCCTTTGCCTGCAGGGTGTCCTGGGCAATGCATGAGCAGACCCTGGAATTGAAGCCATCACACTTGAAAAACTAAGCAAAACCTTTATAACCCAAGAGTTGCCCAGATTGTCCCTAAAGTGCCCAACACAGTGGTGGACACACGGTGGTCACTTTATAGGGCACATTGTTGAGTGACTAGTCCACTTGAAGGAAAAGGATTCAGCAGCAGCCTCCTCAGAGTGACCCCACAGGGTGGAGCAGTGGTGGCAATAGGGAGGGGCCACCCAGACAGTCACTGGTCTTGCACAGGGAGTCACATGACTGTCTCCGTCCTGCCCACCCTGAGATGCATTAGCAGCTCAGGGTCTAGCTGATTTGTGCCTCTTCCTGTCAGAGGGCATCGAGATGGTACAGGACAAGTGGCATACCAGCCAGCTTGTGGAGCTGGTGGGTGCAGACTGGCTGCCTCTACCTTGGCGATGTTGGTGCAGTGGCAGCGAGCAATGGAACCAGCGGGCTGGAGGGTAGGCAGTGGGGCCCCATTTCCTAGGCCAGGGAACAAAAGGGATTGTAATTATTCATTTGCAACCCAGATAGGACCCAGACAAGTCCCAGACATGCTAAATGTAACTACCAAGCCCCGCTCGGTCCCCATGGGACTATACATACCCCTAGACAGAGAGTCTGGAGTAAAACAGACAGATAGAGAGAGAACTTTTCTCTCCTGACTTGAGGTTTCTCTCTCTGCCAGGAGCTCTGGCATTTCTATATTCTTTTTTGTAAATAAATCCTGTCTTACCACTGATCTGTGGCCCACAGATTCATTCTTTGAATCACCGAGACCAAGAACCTACTGAAGGGCAAAATTCTAGTATCAAATAGACATCAAAATGCTTCAACCGTAGACAAGAAAATGACAAAATAGTTGCAAAAGTCCAGGATCCTCATGTCCAAGCCACCAATTACAGAAATAGCCATAGTGGCTGGCATTTTACAGAGCACTAGACAGAGGCAAACCACAAAAGAATTATTTGAGAAACAGTTTTCCTTCTGAAAGTGATTGCTGAACACAGTCAGGTCAAAGAATAAGGGCAAAGGCAATCAACACGCCTGATAAAGACATGATGTGACCACAGGAGCAGGAGTGAGCCCAGGGAAGTCCAGGCAGACTAACAAACACTTGGGAATCCTGGAAGAAAGAGCAGCAGATGGGGACAGATGACTGAACGAGGGTAGGAAGCGCTCCCTTTCTGAGGCACAACTAAAAGCTGGGACAGACCCATCAGAGTCACCATTCGCGGTGACTGAACACACTTTTATAGAACACACATTTTTCTTTCCTAAGAAGCACAGGAGGAAAGCACATCCCACGTCTATTGGACCCCTAGTCTCATAGGGCCTCAGAGCACTAGGAAGCTGAAGACCTATAGATTCCCCATTTGTGAAATGCTGCCTTCAATCTCAGAAACGAGCCCAAACACCCACAGTGGGTCTCCTGACACCTCCCTTCTATATAAAACAAAATTATTTTAAGTAGTAAACATGGGATAATCAATAACCACTATTATTTGGTTGATTTTTCTTTAGTTTGAAAGTAAACATACATATTTAAAAGAAGGATAAATTTCAATTTAGACATCATATCCAAGTTCAGTTAAGTATTTCATACTTAGGTTTAAATTAGCTGTATAGGCTTCGCACCTGTGGCTCAAATGGCTAAGGCACCAGCCACATACACCTGAGCTGGTGGGTTCGAATCCAGCCTGGACCCGCCAAACAATAATGATGGCTGCAACCAAAAAGTAACCAGGCATTGTAGCAGGTGTCTGTAGTCCCAGCTCTTGGGAGGCAGAGGCAGGAGACTTGTTTGAGCCCAGGAGTTGGAGGTTGCTGTGGGTTGTGATGTCACGGCACTCTACCCAGGGCAACAGCTTGAGGCTCTGACTCAAAATAAATAAATAAATAAATAAATACATAAATAAATTAGCTGTATAGTGAAATACATACAGCGTGTCTTCCCAATCAAGACACTATCAGATGGAAGGTAAAGAATCAGCAGAATAGCACAGCTTTTTTTTTTTTAATTTCCATGAAGAAGGAGCATGACAATAATTGTAAACCCTGACTGTGATACCAGTTTCAGGAACATGGAGCATGAGGGGGTTGGTAAGGGTGTGTGCTGGAATCAGGGAAATTCAATAATTTTCTTTCAATGTGCAGGGTCAGTAATGCTCTATTTAAAGTCTTATTATTTCACAAGGTTAAAAAAAAAAGTGACTTGTTTTTATCCTTACCTGAGTATTCTCAGAAGGATCCGGAGACTGGGCAAACCAGGGCAGAGCCTCTTTTTCAAGGCTTATTCATGTCTGGAATTTTGTCCAATTAAAGGGGACAGTAGCCATGCTTGCATTTGGACACTTCACACAGGCGTCAGGAAATTGAATTGTGGAAAAGGAACTCGGGTGGCCCCTGAGGGTCTGCCCTGGTGGCCACTGTGGTATATGTACCTCATGGAATACTATTCAGCCATTAAGAAAGATGGAGACTTTACATTTTTTACATATATCTGGATGGAGTTGAAATACATTCTTCTTAGTAAACTATTGCAAGAATGGAAAAATAAATATCCAATGTACTCTGTACTAATATGGAATCAATATATAGACAATTAAATGCTCATAAGAACAATAAAACAATAGTATAGTCTAGTTTGGGGTTAGAAGGAAGTCGGAGGGGGGAGGGGGAGGATGATTGGCGGAAAGAGGGAGGACGTGAGGCGGAATCTCACCTAATGTGCACAGTGTGAGGGTGTGTAACACACCCCCAGGCTGAGAGGCTCTTCTACAAATGGAACTTTACCCTGGAAGTGAGAACAATGTAACCTAAAAATTGTACCCTCACATTAATTTGGAAAAAGAATGTTATTTAAGAAGAAAAAATATAGAAGTCTGTCCAGTGGTTAATGTCAGGTGTCAGCAGCTCTGCAGGGCCCCGGGGCTGACTTCATTGCAGGATTTGGCCCTCAAAGGAGGATGAGCAGGAAACACCAGAGAACTTGGCATTACAGGGAAGTGAATAAATGGGACGAACATTAGGAAGATACCTCTTGTGGCCAGAGCTCATTTCTTCTAAGTACCCTTCAGGAAGGGCAAAGGTTTGGGCCAAATACTGTTACTTTGTTGCTTGTTTAATGCTCATTAGTTGTTGGTGAACAAATGAGCAAAAATTCTTAATTATCTGTGTGAATTCAGAGGACAGAATCCACAGTCCTGCGATTAAGCACTTGAAGATAACCTAGACCTGTCCACTTTTCTGCCAAGATTTTTCGATAGGAAGTTTGTCTCAAGGAAAAATTGGGGAAAAATTCTAAAATTTACCCATTAAAAACATCAGAGTGCATCAGACCAGAGTGCCTCTGCTTTAAAATACAATTTTTGACACCTACTTTTTAAGTCCGAGAATTATCCTTATAGGTAAAGGGTGAACTGACCCATCTTGGTCATCCTGGTGGCACTCAGAGGTGGAGAGGGCCTCACTTATTTTGCTGAGCTAGAAAAATGTGTCTAAGGCCAGGATGGTGCCCTTTTCCATCCTTTTCCAAAAGGATATTGATCACTTCCTTTCCTTAGTCATCACAGGGGCAACAGTTCCAGGAAAATTGACTCCTCCTGGTGGAGGCCCAGGGACAGTTCCAGTGGGGGCACAATGAGAGCCATCCCTCCCTGCTCACCTACCTGGGCTTTCACTAGAAGGCACTCTAGTCCTGTTAGTGGCCAAGACTTGCCTGGTCTTTTGATGGCTGCAAGGGTTAAGCCACAAAATACATACATATTTTGGCAGAATATGAACATTCTGCTTCCAGTTGGCATGTTGTTGAATTCATTCTCCATACCACTGCAAGAAAAATTTCCCCCAGTTCACATCTATTAGGACGTCTTGCATTCAATGGCTCAGTGGTTACTAGCTGCCATGGAACTTAGTGTAACATCAACTCAGATGGGTAGCTGTGGAACAGAGGTGGCCTATGTGGACAGGTGTAGCTTACAATCAGAGCATACAGTGTGACCCCCACTTCCACGAGTCTTACACCCACCTGTTGTTTCTCTGGGTTAAGGACCAGGGTCATCCTCAATGCAAAGAGAATGCAGGTAGCACCAACCTCTGGGAGGGGCATAAAGTCTACAGTAATTTACAGGCACGCACAACAGGAGGAAGTCAGGAGAAGGGGGGCTGACCTCTCCTTGCAAAGTCCCCTGTGAGTCACTGCTTTTGCACATGAAAGCATTCCCCAGGGGCAAAACAAATGGGTTTTCTGAGGAGATTATACCTTGCTTTGATTATTACATATGACTCAAGATGTCAGGAATAGCTTCCATATTAGTGTCAGTAATGAAAACATCATGGGGGTAATGACATTATTACCTATTATTGAGCCCCAGCAGAATATTTGGCATTTGTCAGGACACCAGATGACGCAGTTTTTTATGGCAGGGTGATCTGGTCTTGTACTGTGGATAACACCCTCCTGGTGTACAATAAACCAGTCCAGATGGTGTGCAGTGAAAAGGCAGTGGTCCCACCTGGAGTTTTCTGCTCCTGATCCTAATAATCACTCAGTGCAGATCCTTCATTCCAAAGATGGGGGATACCATAGGAGCTTGAGGGGGTTGCCAAACTCGCCACCAGCCCATTAACCCCCACTGACATCCAGCACTGGTCTCAGAAGTTTTGTGAGATTTCATGGGAACCTCTGCACCCCAGCTATGGGTTCACTGGGCCATAAGAGCACCATTGCTGAGCTAGGCAAGGCAGAGCAGGGTCCTCTTTTGGGAATTCAGGGTTGGACTCAGATTCCAGTCAGTCTGGGCAAGTCTCCTGAGTGGAAGAATCAGGGTCAGCTCTTATCCCCACTGGGGTCTCGAACATCAAAGAGAATGAATGAGATGTCCAGAGAGAAGCAGTCCTGGCTGCTGTGTGCTTGGTTTTGGTCTTTTATAAGACACAGCCTAGGGTTCAGGGATGCAAATTTCCCTTTTGACTTAAGCTAGTTCAAGGTGGTTGTTCCTTGAAAAAGAGGAGTCCTAACTCAGTCTCTCTGCAACTCCAAGGCTGTGTGAGCGAACACAAGTTGCTGGGCATGGCGCATTGGCCCACAATGTCTCCAGGATGGTTTCAGCCATGGCAGCCCACCATGGGCCACTCTCACAAATAAGAGAGGTGGTCCAGCCTCCCCTCTCACAAATAAATACTAAGGCCAGGCCAGGAAAGCAGTAATATATACATAGTCCAGCAGTTTAGAAATGCCACCTGCATATGTAGCAGTCTACAAAAATCTGAACTCTCAAGGGCAAAGCCATTAACACATTTTAGATTTCTGCAGCATCAGACAAGAGCCAGATGCTGCGGGCCTTTCAGTAGCCTGCACCCAGTGGATATTAGTGGGTTCCTCTGTCCCAGGTCATGCAGCCAACCACCCACATGCTGTAATTGTTACCCCTTCTACCTAGTTAGTTTGAGTATTGCTTTGCTCATTCAGCTAGAGAGGAGGGATGGCTAGGATCTGAGATCTTGAATCCCCCAACTTATTCACTATTTCTTCATTCAAACATATCTTCCTGTATTCCTTCTATAAGCTGGCCACATTCCTCGACCTCAGGAACAGAGTGGAAAATAATAAACAAAGGAGACCTTTGTTCTCTGGGAGCTTTGTTCTCTACTGTAGTGGAGATAAATATATGAAATCAATCAATACTTACACATGATGGGAAGGACATGGGTCTCACTCAGAGCACAGTGCATTGGTCAAAGAACAAACACCCTAGGGGACACTCAAAGCTGAGCCCTTGAAGATGTGCAGAATTAAGCAGGGCCAAGAATTATGTGTAGCATAGGATGGAGCGGCATTCTAGGTGGAAGACAGTTTGTACAAAGGCCCTGTGGTCGGATGATGGGGCATGCTTCAGGTGTGAAGGAGGGGGCCAGCATGGCTGTGAGAGGGCCAGCATGGCTGGTATAGAGACACCGAGGAGGAGGGCGAGGAAGGGCAACTGGCAGCAGAGGCTGCTCACACCTGGGTTGTTGTCTACAATAAGGATTTTGGCTTTTAGTTAAGAATGGTGGGGAAATGAGAAACCACTGCCTTAAGTTGGGGGAATAAAGGCAAAGTCTGCTCCCTCTGAAATGTGCCAAGGCCCAAGTAAGAAATAATTGCAACTTTGACTAGGAGATAACTGTGACTGTTGTGGGAAGGAGAGTTATAAGATATTCGGGAGGCAAACATGATTGAATTTGGAAATGGGTAGGATATGAGGAGCAGAAGAGAAAGATGGGTCCTGAAGGGCCCTCAGGTTCAGACCTGTGGGACTGACCCAAGCACCTCCTGGGTCTGCACTGTCCTCCCCACCTCTCCCTCCACCTCCTGGGACTGTGCTGTCCTCCCCACCTCTCCCTCCACCTCCTGGGACTGTGCTGTCCTCCCCACCTCTCCCTCCACCTCCTGGGACTATGCTGTCCTCCCCACCTCTGCCTCCACCTCCTGGGTCTGCACTATCATTCCCACCTCTCTCTCCACCTCCTGGGACCACTGTCCTCCTCATCTCTCCCTCCACCTCCTGGGACTGTGCTGTCTTCCCCACCTCTCCCTCCACCTTCTGGGTTTTCACTGTCCTTTCCACCTCTCTCTCTACCTCCTGGGACTATGCTGTCCTCCCCACCTCTCCCTCCACCTTCTGGGTCTTCACTGTCCTCCCCACCTCTCCCTCCACTTCCTGGGACTGTGCTGTCTTCCCCACCTCTCCCTCCACCTTCTGGGTCTTCACTGTCCTCCTCACCTCTCCCTCCACCTCCTGGGACTGTGCTGTCCTCCCCACCTCTCCCTCCACTCCCACATGGATGTGCCCAGTACCCTGGACTCTGCAGAAGTGGGCTGACCAATGAATGCACCAACACTCAGAAGCCCCCAGGGAGCCTAAGCTTCTGTGCAGGGCACCATTTGTTCCAGCACTGTCCTTGCCTGTGGCCCTCCTTGACTGAGGAGTTTTTTATTTGTGTACTTTTATCTATTCATTGGCAGACACTTGTCTTCTTATCTTGGCTACTGTAAATAATGTTACAATGAACTTGAGAGTGAAATATCACTTTGAGATTGTGATTTTATTAATATTTTCTCAAGATATACACCCAGACATAGGAGGGTTATATCATATGATATTTCCGTTTTTAATTTTTGTAGGAATCACAATACTATTTTCTGTAATGACTGTAGCAGTTAACATTTCCACTGACAGTGTACAAGGGCTCCCTTTTCTCCAGCCCCTCAGTCACACTTGTTATCTTTGATTTTGGATACCAGTCACCCTGCCAAGTGTGAGGTGGTATCTCGGTGCAGTTTGACTTGCATTTCCCTCGTGATTAGTGATGGTGAGCATCTTCCCAGACAGCTGTTGGTCATTTGCAATCTTCTTTGGAAAAAGATGTTTACATCCTTTGTCCATTTCCTTGATCAGTCTTTTTGTTTTTTTGCTATTGAGTTATAGGAGTTCCTTGTATATTTTGGACATTAACCCTGTATCAGGTATTTGATTTGCAAATATTTTCTCCCATTCTGTAGGTTGTATTTTCATTTTGTTGGTCATTTCCTTTCATGTGCAGAAAGTTTTTAGTTTTTTATTCTTTAATTTTGGTTATGTTCTCTCTGCTTTTGATGTCAAATCTAAAAATTCATTGCCAAGACTTAAGAATTTTTTGTTAGTTTTCAAAACCAAAAAGTTTTCCCTTTATTTTCTTCTTAAGTTTTGGAAGTCTAGGCTTTGTGTTTAGTTCTCTAACACATCTTGAATTGATCTGTGTATGTGTGAGGTAAGGGTCTAACTTCATTCTTCTGCATGTGGTTATCTATTTCTTCCAACATCACTTATTAAAGAGACTATTCTTTCTTTAAGGTGCATTCTTGACATTTTTGTTGAAGATTAGTTGACCATACGTGTGTCAATTTATTTCCAGGCTCTCTACTCTGTTCTATTAGTGTATGTGTCTATTTTTATGCCATACTGTTTTTGTTACTCTTGCTTTGTTATATAATTTGAATATAGAAAATTTCAGATTATATAATCAGATGCTTCTAACTTTGTTTATGCTCAAAATTACCTTGGCTATTCATGGTTCTTCTGGTTCTGTACATGTTTTAAGACTGTTTTTCTAATTCTGTGGAAAATGTCCTTGGGGTTTTGATAAAGATTGCATTAAATTTATAGATTTTTTTGGTAATATGGACATTTTAACAATACTAAATTTTCCTATCCATGAACAAGGATAGATTTCCATTTCATTTGTATCTTTTTCAGTTTCTTTCATCACTGTTTCACAGTATTCAGGGTATAGATATTTCATTTCTTTGCTTAAATTTATTTCTAAGGTTTTTTTAGTGCTATTGTAAATGAGAGGTTTTTTTCTTAATTTTTTTTTTGGAAAAAAAAAAATTTGTTGCTAGTTTATAAAAACACTACTAACTTCATTACTGGTAATAGGTAAATGTACCTGTTCCAACTTAGATACAAATTCAATTTAAGAACAAATCTACAGAACCTACCTCATTAGTAACCTAGGGACCATCTGTATTGGTATAACTGGATGAATAACTATGTTTTATTCTTCCACTTACTCTTGGTTTTTTTCCTTTTTTAATTTTCCCTACTTTTTTCCTTCCCTGGCTTAAACTGAATATTTATATAATTCTATTTTCTCTTTTAGAGTACAAATTATACTTCCCTTAAAAATTTTAAAGTAGTTTCCTTAATGTTTACAATATACACTTACGATGATCTAAATCCACTGTAAATTTGCCCTTTGCTACTTCACAGGGGACACAGGCACCTTATGAGAGGGGAATCTCTGTTTCCTTCTCCTGTCCATTAGGCTGTGGTTTTCATTTCAGTCACCTATGTACTATGACTACCCAACCCACTATTGCTAGTATTACTCTGAACAAATAAGAATTAGATTAAGAAGAAGAAAAATAAAGGATATTGTTTTACTTTATTTTTATTCATTCTCCAGCTTGTTTTCTCCATGTAGATACAAGTTTCTGCCTATAACTTTCCCTTACCCTTTCCCCTCCCTCTGAAGAACTTTTTTTTTTTTTAACATTTCCTACAGGATTAATTTAAGTCTGATAGTGATATATTTTTTCACTTTTTTTGTCTAAGAAAGCCTTTATTTCTCCTTCATTTGGAAGACTTATTTTGCTAGCTGTAGAGTTTTAGGCTGGTAGGATTTTTTTTCTTTCAACACTAAACATTTCACTCTAGTCTCTCCTTCCTTGCATGGTTACTGAAGAGAAGTGCAATATAATAGTGCAATATAATTCTTACCCTCATTGCTTTATATGTAAGGTATCTTTTTTCCTTTGTCAGGATTGTCTTTCTGTCTAATTTTCTAACATATATATCAGAATATGTATGTGTGTGAGAGAGGAGATGCATATAAGACAAAAGAAGAAATATAACTAAATCCTCTACATCTATAAACCTCTTATCTTTGGGCTTCCCTAAGAATTTGTTCTTAAATAGAATCTGTACCCTGCAGCTCTTTCAACTGGTTCTTGTACTGTAGCCCTGTTGGTGTGGTGGTGACGTGTGGAGAGGACTAGTGTTCTGGAATCTTATGATTAAATCTGTCTTTTCGGCTTGTGCCCCTGGATGTGACTTCACAAGGGTTTCCTAGTGTTCCTCCTCCCCACATAGCTGAGACACAGTAGTGGAGCTGAGTGGGGTAAGTTCCCTTCTCCTGGGTTGGAGGGTGCTCTGGTAAAGTATTTCCCTCCTCTGAGTTGGTCTTTGTGATGGAGAAGGCTCTAGGCATATTTTAAATGGTCACTTTTCCTACTACCTATCAGAAAAGAGACTTTTTTTTGGCTTGTCCCCATAAAAGCCTGGTAGGTTCCCAGAGGTAGAACCCATGAAAGTATAGGGATCCCTTAAGACTGTGGCCCTAGGAGTTTCTCTCTGTCACACTCGTCATACTCAACCTCTAGCAATTCATCAGAATTACCATTTCTTCCCTGTACTGTATGACTCCAGAGGCTTCTGCTCCAGGCTGAGTTGGCCCAGGAGAGATGGTACATTGTTCTGTTGGGGCTGAGGAAGTGAGGAGAGGAGGCAACTGCCCTGGCCTGTGAGGAAAAGCATCACAGTCTGAGCATGCTCCAATCTCCTTGTGGTCAGGATAAGGGCAGAGAGCACAGGCCACACCTGCCAGCAGGTAAGTCAGCAGGACCCACTTCCAAGGCAGCAGTGATATAACAGGATAGCCAGAGACTGAGATGCCCGATACACGCCCCTGGGCTTCTGGTACTCAAGGACAACCTCAAGAAGGAAAAGCAGATTATGAAAATGAAAATATTAGACTGCTCTAATTTAGTTTAGAAAAGTGAAAAGATGTGGTATATTGCATCCTAGTGTCCACAGTGGTGCTCGAGAATTCTCTCTCCATATCCTGCTCTGTTTCTACCACCTGGGGCCTGCACAGGTGTTCTTTTCTTCACCAACTTTACCCACATGCTTACCTTTAAGCCCACGGATGAGTCAGACCTGTTTGTGGAGCTTAGCCTTCAGTCATGCACTCCTGTCAAAAGTGAGTAGACTGGTAATGTGTCTGAGGGGAGAAGGGGCACCAAAGACCCCATGGTGACCAAACATG
Organism: Galagoides demidoff; assembly: GCA_963574575.1. NCBI lineage: Eukaryota > Metazoa > Chordata > Mammalia > Primates > Galagidae > Galagoides > Galagoides demidoff. The sequence goes on along the minus strand of CAUYQV010075576.1, from coordinate 5,061 downwards.
CTGGGGGGACAGTGTCCGTAGGGGAATGGGTTTGGAACTGCGTGATGTGAGGTCATGGCACACAGAAGCACACTGGCCTGTCCCAGTTAGGAAGCACAGAGAACAAAGAATTTTGAAGGTAGAGAGTACAGAGGGACTTAAGTAAGGAGTGAGGAGCAGACTGAGCCGGGGTTGAATGCCGAGCTGCACCTGAGTCCCCACGTTCTGTGGCAGGCCACTGCCATCCCGCATTCCCAGAGCAAAGCAGACATTGTGTGTGGAATGCTTGACATTCACACATCACTAAGGCCCGGGTGTGCTCTTTGCACTGTTCTAGAGGAATGCACAGGGTGGCCAAGGCTTTACTGTTTCACAAGGAACTCACACTGTCACGTCTGCTGGTCTGGAATCTAAGCCCCATGATGGAAGGGTGGGAGACGGGGAGGTTCTGCCAAGGGTGTGTGTCTGTTTTACAGTGCTGAATGCTAGCAAATGAGCTTCTCTTTTACAATCCTAGATGTCAAGTGTACTTTACTTGATAGACACCACACAAATTCTAAATGAAATTAAAAATCCTAGAAAGAACTGAGACTGCTAAATGTTCATCAATCTTGACCTAACTAGTGTTTAATGTGAAAAATCAAATTTATCCAGAATCCATTAAATTGCATGTGCTTTCACGTGGCCAAGCAAAAACAACTACCTAACTTCAAGGAATAAAAACGCGTACACCATGGTATCCAAACTCCCCCAGATGTGGCGCCTTCTCTAATGGCAAAGTATATCTTTTTGCTTTGAAATAAAATTATTAGTCAAATTGAGAATATTATGTTATACTATAATAGCTATATAGAGACACATGTCATATTTTTTACATCATGGTTTCCAAAGAGGTTTCATACATACCTTGCTAGTCCCCCAGTATTATGGCTGACATTTACAAGTGAGGTAATTTGCCAAGGTCACACATATTGCGAGTAGCTTGAACCCAGATCTCCTTACTTCTGGGTGGAGCTCACTGCATCACACAGGTCTACTTCCTTAAAACACTGCAATGCTACTTTTATATACACAATTCTATGTAAATCTCAAACCAAACCTGAGAGGTTGTTTCCCCCAATCACAAATGAGGAACCAGCCCAGAGACCTTAAGTCTTTCCCCAGGGGTGACACAGCTCATTAAGTGCTGCTCTGTGCCACCGAGTCGAAGCCTCTGGCTCAGTTGCAAAGGTGTTTCTACCCAAACACGTTCCTGGGTGCGTGCAAGTGTGAGTTCTGTCCACCACAGGAGTCAGCCCAGGGTGAAATGAATCATACAGGGCACCCCCCACTTTCCCGAGCACAGGAGGCCAGATCAGTTCTCCACACAGCATACTGGGGAGAGGGTGGGCACACCCACCAGCACCCAAGATCCCTGCACTGTGCCAGGGAGGTGATGGCATCTCTGTTCCCTGAGGCTGTGCCAGGGGGAACACTCCAGAGTCCCTGGCACGGCACTCTGAGTAGGGGCAGCATCCAGAGGGACCCACTCTATTTTTCTCCTGGGACCAACAACTGGGCACCTTAAAACAACAGGAATTTACTCACATGCAGTTCTGCAGGCCAGGAGTCCCATCCAGTGAAGCCTACTCATGCAGATGGTGCACGCAGAGGAAGGCCACTGCCTTGCTCCCCAGCCTGTCATGTGTTCTGTGGAAGGTGCCTACTCTATCCCAGGCCACCTGTTGAGTGGCTTAGCCCCACAGGGCCACATCCTCAGTCATATTTTGACCGATGTCTGTGATCCTCAGAAAATCAAATTCTTCTAGCCTCATCCCTGTCAGCCTCACCATCCAACACCTTGGCTGCAGCAAAATTCCAAAAATATGGCTCATGTTTGCATTATTTATTTATTTCTCTAAAAACAATGTCATGTGCCATTTCATTCTTGTCAGTAACATCCTCGGAGAACAAGGCAGAGACAGAGGCAGGCATCTGACTGCCCTGTTGGGGTCTTTCTGATACACATGCCGCTTTCCACCTACGAGCCAATCTGTGCCACTTTGGCCACAGTGGCCTGACTTATGAAACCATCTCCCCAGGTGAATTAGTAAGAGCAATCTTTTCAAATAATGTGCTTGCCCAGTCTCTGACATCCTCATGTCAGAGCCTGGCCCATCAGGGAGTCACCAGAGAATCCACACAAAGCTCCTGGGTGGTGATGTTTCCAGACCTGACTCCAGGACCTGTGGCCTTATGCTAGGAGAATAGGCTTCTGGTCCCCAGGCACCATCTGTGCCTTTCTGAGTCGACTCTTCTCCTCCTGCCTAGAGCCAGTGGGGGTCTGTCTAACAGAGAGGAAGAGGGGAGCAGGGTGAGTGCTAGAAGGAGCAGGGCCCCTGTGCGGAGACAGCAGTAGGGTCGGGTGCTGGGGAAAGGGAGGCACCTTTTAGTCCTCCAATTGTCTTGTCACCTGGAAGCCCACCCACCCCTGTGACTGCTGCTTGTCAGTGGGGTCCTAAGGGGTCATCTGCATATGCAAGTGTGTTATTATGTAAGGGGTGGGGCAAGTAAACCACCAGGGTCCTCAGCTCTACCATGAGTGATTAGCAGGTGGGCATCCCCTACTTCATGTGTGAACGCTAATTCTGACCACAAAAAGCTTTAGTGGAAGATAGCATCATAAAACAGGTCACATTTTGTTGTTTACAAAGCATCATTTTTCATTTATGAGTAATTCAAAATAAGACATGACTCTTTATCCAAAATCTCTTCTGTGAGTCTATTGGCAATTTGGTAAACAGAATGTGCTGGGGATTACTTTAGGAAAGATACTTCTCACCATTTCAGAAGGCTTGGAAAAGTAGGTCATGTGTTGTCATATAAACAAAACACACTCCACTAGCAAAGAGTGGGAGCCCCAGGCCGATGCCCTCCTGCTGCTAGTTCCAGAGCATTTTCTATTGAAAACAAAACAAAACAAAATGCTGACCCTTCTGGGTATGGTTTCTTACTTTTCTAGTTGCTTATTTAATTATTAAAGGCTATTCCTATCAGCAGACTTGGTACTTTCTTTGAGCCTTCTCAAAATAATCTTCCAACTTACACTGTGCAGTTTGTGTTCACAGTTCAGTCCTGCTGTAGAATGAGACCAAAAATGTGACTTCTCCAAAGTCACCAGCACATAGCCCTAGAGACAAGCTCACACTGCAGGACAAATGGGGACCAGAGATGTGGCCACTTGGTTTCTGAGGGTAAAGGAAGTTTTTGGCTTAAACAAAATCCAGCTGTTTTTCAGAATTCAGCCCCTAGCCAAGCAGTGAAGTCATTAATAAATGCTGACTTTGTCAACACCAGAAACCACCAGGTGAGACTTTAAGCTTCCTATTGATAAAACTTAAACCTGGTTAAGTGCAGTTTTGAGCTACTTGGATATTGCTCTTAACATTTATAACATTCCCTAGGACATTGCACTCTATAGAGTCTGTGGTGATGGAGGAAGGTATTTTCATTTCTTAGGGAAGCCAAGTTATAGCTGCAGGTTTGTTTGCAAACTGACAATGTCTCCTTAGCATTCAAGGTGAAGAGTTCATATGCCAGAACACTAGGAACAGTGTCAGCTGGGAATGGGTTGCTAGAATTCAGCATGTGGAAAAAATGACTTAGTCCTTCTGTGAAAGTTGTGCCGTGACTGCGGTGGGCATTTCACTGACACGAGAATCAGCTCTGTGCCACCTCCAAGACGGAGACAGTTTCTTCTTAGCTGTGGTAATATGCACCGGTGAACAGCCAGGCCAAGGCCAGTACAAACACATGTAAAGTGTTGATTGGCATCTTTGCCAGGGATGCTTTCAAGAAGATTGGATAAAGGGATCCCTGGCTTGGTCGTGCTGATTCTGTAAGGTAGATATTTGCAGCATCTGAGGCTTGGAACTCAGAGGTTTTAGTCCAAAGAGTGGATTTTCTCAGTTCTCTTTCCATTGCTGGATTATGTCACGATTCCAAGAACTGGAAAGAATGCCGAGGACAGCCACTTCTTCCCCAGAATCCACTTGCAGTCACAGAACAGCAGCAATTTCTTTGTTGAGATTTTCTTTGTCATAGGTTTCAAAGGAAGCATTTCAAGTTCACAGGTGTTCTTTGAAGTTTTGGATCCTAGAAAATATAGAAATAAAGATGTACTTACTAGAGTACAGTAGTCTCAATGAAAAAGAAACTCGAGGGCCTAAAAGAGTGTGTGGTTTCAGGGTATGAACTGTGGAGTCCTTCAGTTTTGATCCTTTGACGGCCCTTCCACATCTTCACCCCACTCAGCTGATGACTCACACACTTTCTGCTGCTCACCCTCCCTCACTCCATTTTCCCCTTTCTGATACTAAAACTTTCTTTTTGCTTTCTGTCTTTTTTCTTTTTCACCCTTTTTGGTGAAAGAAATAACGGGTCACCATCTATACAATGAGACTCCTACTGGAAAATGGCATTGGGTCGCTCTTCAGCCTTCTTTTCTGAACAAAAAAGTGACTTTACCTTCCCCCTTAGTTATAATTTTTAAATTATCTAAGGATTTACATTCAACTTACAGAGCAAGGAAATCCTGACATTGGCAGGAAACAAGCATGAGAGTCCACCCTCCCTGGGTCCTGCCCACACCGGCTGGACCAGCACACAGGGCGGCAGGATCCTAGGCTCCCTCAGCCTGCCCCAGACAAAGCTGTCACTCAGGTAGTCCCCAAGCATTTATGGAGTACCCTGTGGTTCAGAACCTGGACCGACAGTGCTGATTTCTCATGAGCCAGTTTTTCCTACTGAGCTGGTCACTTGGGTGCTCTTGCAAAACATCTGTCTCTTCAATGTCGGTTCCTTATGCTTAGACACATGGTAATGTTTGGAACTTCCGTGCTCAGCACATGATGGAGCATTTCTTGGTGATGTGTGGTGCATCCTATTGCATTTGTTATGCCTTAGAACAGAACAATGAGTAATGTGCACTCAGCCCCAGGTGCATTTTGAAGAGATGAGGTAAGCACCAGGCTCACACGTCTTTCACAGCAAGTGTACACAGTAAGAAATAATGAGGTACAAAGAGATGTCCACATTGGGGGG
>CAUYQV010075574.1:0-49690 GCA_963574575.1 Galagoides demidoff | reverse complement strand
ATTTTCAGCTATTTCTTTTCTTAGAGTTTCATAGTTCTCTTTATAGAGATCTTTCACATCCTTTGTTAGGTAAACTCCCAAATATTTCATCTTCTTTGGCACTACTGTGAATGGAATAGAGTCCTTGACTATTTTTTCAGCTTGGCTGCAGTTGGTGTATATAAAGGCTACTGATTTATAGGTGTTGATTTTGTAACCTGAGACGCTGCTGTATTCCTTGATTACTTCTAAGAATTTAGTAGTAGAATCCCTGGTATCTTCCAGATATACAACCATATCATCTATGAAGAGTGAAAGTTTAATCTCTTCTGACCCTATATGGATACCCTTGATCACTTTTTCTTCCCTGATTGTGATGGCTAAAACTTCCATTACAATGTTAAAGAGCAATGGAGACAATAGGCAACCTTGCCTCCTTCCTGATCTGAGTGGAGATAATTTCAACTTAACTCCATTCAATGCAATATTGGCTATGGGCTTGCTGGAGATGGCCTCTATCAGTTTAAGATATGTCCCTTCTATACCAATTTTCTTAAGTGTTCTGATCATGAAGGGATGCTGGATATTATCAAACCCTTTTTCTGCATCAATTGAAAGAATCACTTTTTGAAGTTATTAATAGTGATATTATGCTTCCTTTTAAGAACAAATTATCTCAATGTCTCTATCTTGGTCTGGATAAAGGTTGTAAGTGTATACAGAGATGAAACCTCATTGAGCAGGACACTTGAAATCAGTTCATTTTCTCTGATGTAATTCCCCAATTTAAAACTAGAAAGTTTTAAAATCTATAGTAAAGAAAGCTAATACAAGTCAAAATACTAAGTATTCAATACTTAGGGCAATAATAGTTGGGTATAGCAAGAATCAGGAAGAGGGCAAGTTGTCAACCAGGTTGCTAGAACTTTACTGTCTCTGAGAGCATAAGCCCAATGTTGAAGGTTTGGGGAGATGGAGAGACACATAACAATATGTCACCATGGAAGACATTTGTCATCTGAGTGATTCAGATGATTAGTGGCATGTGATTTCAGAGGAGGGCAAGAAAGCAGGAAAGCACAGAATCAGGGGTGGCAGGGGGAGAGTTGTCCTGGAAGGATGGGCAGGGTGCAGAGGAGCAAGGACAGCTCTGCTGCCAGCCCCTCAAGTCTGGAGCTGGCTGAGGTGGGTATGGGAAGTCAGCTGCAGAGCCCAACTTTTGCATTCAACAACTTGCTGAGTGTTGCACCTCGTGGGTTCCGAGAAGAAAAGCGAACACCAACTTCTTTCTGCTGTTGCTGAATATCTGAAATCTGCCTGTGAAGTGTCCTATCTTCTCTATTCAGGAGTCAGGGCGTGGGCGGCACTTGATTCCCCGGGGAGGGGGGCATCCCTTTGGAGTCTGAGGTTTGTGGAGTTTTATCTGCCTGTGAACTACATAAACATGGCCTGCTTCAGGGAGGGACCCAGGGACAGAAACCCAGGTTGCCAACATCATTTCTGACCTTCAGCTATTGCAGAGAAAGCCATGAGACAGTCAAGCCACGGAGGCAGAGTGACCAGTGCACCATCACAGGGAGGCAGAGCGAGATCCCCCTCCTTTGACGGCTTCCTTTCCAGCCAGCAGCATTTGCTGGGTCACTGACTGCAGGCCGGCAGACAGTGGGGCTGCAGTAATTGGAAGAGTGACTATGAAAGGCGCGTTCTTTGCCACGCAAAGCCATTCACCGGGGAGTTAGCTACAGCATGACACCCCCGTTTACACAGACTTGTCAAAGGCTCCAAGTCAGTGTCCCTTTATTTAATTTGCATGACACTGGCAAGTTATTGACAAAAAACAATAATCAAGTATTTCCCTTGAGAGTGTCTTCGTTTGTGTTCAATTAAAACCAGATACTCAGATTTGGCACCTGGCTCTATCCGCCAAATGGCTTTTGTGCATCTTGGCAGCGCTCACACCAGGGGAGGAAACCGCTGGCAGGGAAGCGGAGGCACCATGAGTCACCCTCCCTTGGCTGCCCTTTGTAGCCAGCTCCCTCCGCCACCTCCCCAGATGCACCTTTTGCCACACTGGTCTCCTTTCATCTTGGTTCAAGTCTGAAAGAAAAGAAAATGTAACTTCCAAAATATTTGTGAAGAAAATGCAAGCTCATTACCAGAAGAAAAGAAAGCGAGGGAAAGACTGGTTACGCTTAGGGCCACCTGATTGCTCGAAGTTATTTAGGCTTAATTGTTTGGAGAGGGAGGAAAAAAAGCATTTTAGAGGAAAAAAAGAAAAAGGAAAGGCATACATTTTGCCATCTGTTTTAGCAAGAAATTCCTTTAGTCTGATGCAACCAATTACACTTGGATTGGGCTTTTTAAAATTACGGGGACATTAAGCTCTCTGGCAATGATTTTCGACCTTGTCTGTCTCTCTGTTTACACACATCCAAGGAAACGCTATCACAACTGACTTGAAAGCACCAAGGTTACTAGAATGTGTGTCTTTCAAGACAGTTCTGTTACCTGAGGCACCCGAAAAGGCTGATTACCACACTTTTCAGGGAAGCCTGGGCCAGAGGCAGAACAGCACGATGAATAGCTAATTCTCCCACAACTTGTTCATATTTATTTCTCTTCCCCCCCCAACTTAAAACATCTTGAAGACAAGGACAGAACCACTTTGCCATCAAGGGCTTACCATCAGACAGGGCCGCATCAGTGTGGGAGCATTTTGTTTGCTTGTTTGTTCCTTTGTGGACAGAGTCTCACTTTGTTGCCCAGGCTGGAGTGCAATGGTGTCAGCTGAACACACGGGTGCAAATGATCATCCCACCTCAGCCTCCTCTCTGCTGGAGTTTTAACTAAGCTTTTCCACTCAAGCCTCTTGTTGGACCAATCCTCCTATAAGGCTCCATTTGAACAGAAACCCATAAATGCCAAGTCCATCAGTGACTTCAGATCTTAAAACCCAGCCCACCAAACTCACCACACACCTGCTGCAAGTTGTATGCATATACAAGATGGCAAGGAAATCCCCTCTGCCTCTCTATTTGCCATCACGCACCAAAATGAATTTCAAGAAACTTCTAAAAACCCATTTTCCCTCAAGAACTCACCCTCATTAACTCACCTCCTTTCTCCTAACTCTTTTCTCCAAGCCCCAAGTTATCATGCATATTTTGGCATTATTCTTGGTAATCATTCTCTAGTCATCTCAAGATACTGAGATGATCCCCATTGAAATTCTAAGAGTAAACCATGAGCACTCTTCACAGGAGGGTTACCTTTATTATTGTGCCTTGAATTAAAGGAGTGCATGTCCATTTGTTCACCATCCATTAGCATTAAAACAGTGCCCTGCCTAGGGTGGGATGATCACAAATAATCCCATACTAACCAGCAAGCCACTGATAGCAGGGACAAGCCGCCCTTCCTGTGACATAGGGCTGGAGCAGTCCCACCTGGGGGCAGAGTTGTGTGGTTAGGAAAGAACTGATTGGAGTCAGCCAACCTGGGTACCAAGTCCAGAACTACCCATTTCTACCTGTGAATTCAGACTACTTAGCTAGCATTTCTAAGCCTCGGTTTTCTCATCTATAAAATAGGGATAGGAACAATGTCTACCTCATGGACCATTGTGGAGATTTAATGTAACAAGAACTGCCATGTAGGAATGTCCTGAAGGACAAATGAAGCCCTCAATGAAGGTCTGGTAAACGGTGGGCACTCTGAAGTGGCGTCACCCTTATTTCTGTTAGAATTAGGGACCAATGTGGCAAGCTTCACGTGTCCCAACGCCTGTCTTGCATATGTTGTCACCAGTCAGCTTTACCAGAGGGAGGCTAAGGAAAATTACACATATGCCTGTGTCCCTTGAGAAAAGAGGGAAACAGGCCCCTTGTCAGCACATCAAAGGCAAGTAAGTCTCTCCTGTTTCTTTTTCAACCTGGTATCCAGAACTCTGTCCTGTTCAAGGTAAAATGAATCACTCTCTGTAGGTATGGAAAGAACAAAGGTCAGAACACCATACGTTAAAATACTAATAGCCAGTATCTCCGAGTAAAGGAATTAAAGAGGTGTTCTCTGTGCTCTGAACTGCAAGCACCAGAAGCCATCTCGGCCTGATTTCCCAAGTGGATATTGGGGAGCCCACGGGAGCATTGACTGGGAAAGTGGAAGGATAGACCTGGGAAACAGGCAGACACAGGGGTGCTACTTGGCTGCTAGGACCACAGCCAGAATCACACCACAGGGGCTCTGGGGTGAGAATCCCGCTGCCTCTGCCGCCTGACACTGGATGTCCTCATTTGCACCATGGCCACTGCCAACCCTGGACTGGAGACCACAGCCCATCACTGTGGGCCCTGGAGACACAGCTGCTCCTATCACTGAGTTTTGCGATATTTCTGCTTCAGTGTCAGTCCGCTCACATTCCAACCCCTGACCAAGAGCCTGTGTCTGCTGGCACCCGGGGACATGCCACACCCTCCCTTCAAAAGCTAAGCAGACAAAAGAATGGCAAATATGTCTACAATACAAGTGACACTTGAGGTTCTTTTATTGTCTATTTTCTATGATGAATGCGCATATACATATACACTCACGCACATTTTATTTTGCAATCACATGAAATAATCAATTTACTTAGTTTTTAAAGGCACAACTTTTATTTCCAAGGCATTTTTAAGTCCTTCCGTACATCATTCAAAATCCGTGGCGTGTTCATAAAGGACGAATAGTGAAGGGAAAAGCCGAGAGACCAGCGGGGCGCTGGAGCGGTGTGTATATTTGAATTTTAAGATGTAGCGAGAATGAAATGATCAAGAGACCAAATTGAAAAACTATGTTTGACACCTTTTTTCCTTCCCCTGCCCTGAAAGCAGGGGATATCTAATTGCTTCTGTTTCCTCCAATAATAATCCCATAAATAACAAAAAGGCCTAGTGTGGCTCTATCCCCTCAGTATCAGATAACTATCTCCACTGTTTATGCAGTCGACGCATTAATTTTAGTGTGGGTTGACTTTTTATTTCTTTGAACGGAGCCTCGGACAAATCCTCTTTGAGCTTTGCATTGAGCTCGGCTTTGCAGCCAAAATAAATTAGTAAAGTCTAGAACTTTGTTTTCAGAGTTTGTCGAGTTCTTTCCAGTGAAATCTTTCCTCCTGTTCCAGATGTTGCGGTTTTCTTGACTTCAGCTTCTATTTTTCCTTCCACGTGAAAATGCCAACATCTCATTTGGGAGATGGCGTGGGGAGCCAGAGGGGGTGGACACAGCTCCGCCCGAAGGCCGTGCTGAGGCGTGATTTAACAGAGGTTCTGCTTTGGCCCTTCAGGTACAATCCTGACACAGAAGCATCAACTCTGCAAAATCATTTCTTCTGAGAATGACACTTAAGCAAACTTACTTTATTTTATGTTCTGCACGGACAGATTCCAGTGAAAAGTGGAGTAAATTGGGAATTATTTAATTGCCATCAAAATATCCAGATTATTGGGAAAATGCTAATTTAAGGCTTCGGCTATTCGGGGAATGGTCTTAATTTTCCACTCTTCTGTGTGTAACGCAGTCAAAAGCACAGGCAGCGAGACAGGGACCGTCTCAGTCCACCCAGAGTGATAAGTTTCAGCTAAGAGTTGGCTTGTGGGGTTTAATAAGAGACACGATCTTACTGCATCAAAATATGGCCACTCTGTTTTATGACCAGTTGACCAAGGAGTGTATAAATAAATTTGGGTTTCTCTGTGCTCCCTTAAACATTTCAGAGGCAATATTGTCTTCCACTGGGACACACACAAAATATAACTTGAGAAGGAGTAAATTATTGAAAGAGCACTGGCGGATTTATCCAGAGAGTCAATTCTTTGAAGTCCAACTTTTTCCAGTTTTATATTCTGCCCCTTCTGACTGTGGTTTATTGTGTATGTATTTTATAAATGTATATAAAATATATACATCTCTCTCTCTCTGCCTTTGACTTTCATAGCTATTTTTTATGAACTGTCCCCCACTTTAATATTCTGGATGTACTTATCTCAGCCTGACTTTCATCCTCGAGCTAGAATAGCAGAGTTTTCTCCTTTTCCAGGGTACGTTTTTGAAGATCAGCACCTGCAAGCTTTTTAGGAGGTGCCATCGGTACTCTCTCTGACATTTTAATAAATAGGAAAATAAATGCTGCCCACCAAATTGCCTCATGTCAACACTTACCTCATCTAAATGAGTGAGTCAGTTCTTAGAGATCTCACAGCACGTGCTGAGTACTGACATTTTTCTCAATATTTTTTTCTTTCTAGGCTTTAGTCTTAGGAACTACAACTCACTTTGGTTCTTTGTGCCTCAGTTTCCTTATCTGTAATATGAGGAGCATGGGTTTGATGATTGCTCAATTATCTTTTCATTACAAGTTTGTATGATTCGAGCAGTCCTCTGAGTTCTGTTTCCTCATCCGTAAAAGAAGAAAGTTGAACTCTATGGGTTTTTTGGTTTCCTAAATTGAATAGCACATTATTTATTTCTATGAAATAAAATGGTATAGTTTCTCCCCTTTTCTCTCATTTTATTCACCTCACAGATAACCACTATTCAAATTATTTTATCATTCCAAACATGAACAGGCTTATTCAAACATTTTCTATGATATTATACTTTAAAATTCTACTTTTAGAATCAAATGAAATTATATAGCATATTTCTCTGACTTCTTTTTTAAATAACATATAGTGAACACCCTGCCATGATAATGTATACTAGGCACACCTTCCTTTTAACAGCTATATAGTATTTCACTGAGTGGCTGTGCTTAATTTTTTTAATCATCTTCTATTGAAAACATTTAAATTGTTTTTTACTTTAAATAGGTAATTCATAAAGTTCGTTCAGCATTAATATTCTGCCATCACAAGACTATTGATCATTTCTCTGCATTTTCTGCTTTCATTCAATAAATAAATATGGTGATATATAATGTGGCAGGAATTATTTTTTTTACAATTGCAAAGGAATGAATTATGAAAAACTAATTTGAACACACTGTATTTTGTGCATCTCCCATGTGCATGCAAACCCAAGTTCCAGTCAATGACTTCTTAGCAGTAACCAGGAAAGAAACAGACAGTGGACTAGGAAATAAGCAGAAGTTACAGCTCCCTTGATCTACCTAGTTAGACAGACATTTGGTTTTCTTAAAGAAATTTGCAGAGGACCTTCTGCAGATCTTCCTTTCAGTATCTCAGTGTCTCAACTTTCTCCACCAAAATAACTCCAAATCTTAATTTGCCACTGTCTTCTTGATGAAAAGTAAATTCTAAAGGGTAATGCTACAAGCATTCTAATAGTAGGTCTTATAGATTAGTGGTTTTATTCTTCATGACACCTCAGTATAAGATGATACTGCCTTTGAAATATTACCATGCTTATTATTAGTATCATACCATTTTTAAAAATAAGACTAACAGCTATTACAGAGTGGTTGTTGGCCATGTGGCAGTGTTAAACGCTTTGCATTCGTTCTCTCTCATCCTTATAACTCTTCTGCAGGATAGATATCAATGCTTCTGATGTGCAGAGTAGCAGACAGTAGGAAAGCAAAGATTCTTCCAACTTCCTCCTCACGAAGTTGCTTCAGTGCCACTTTGAGCAAATGAAACAAGGTGTCCGTAAGGGCATAACCAGAAATAAGAAAGGGGAGCCAGAAGGGCTTAAGGTAAAGGAGAGAACCAGAAAAGACCCATGCTTGGATTAATATTTAACATACTTTGAAAACTATTAAAGCACCAAACACTCCTTCCCCTTTGTAATCCTGGGATACTGAGATATCCCAGTTGCATCAAGCATGCCATTTGAAATCCTGGTTTTTAGGCTACTGGTTTTCAGTTTAGTTTTCTTTTGCAGTCATTGAGCAACTCTTTGCTTTAAGAAGTGAATATTTTCCTTCTCCCAACCTAATTTCACAACCACACTGTCCTCTGCCATAAATACATTTCTCTAAATGCCAGTTAATATTCAATTATCCACATGAGGATTATCCATGTCAGAACTATCTCCTGCTAATTTTTAATCCCCAAATGAATTTCCCCTGATGCCCAGGGTGGCCTTTTCTGCCAGCCACAAATATCTGTTCAGAAAGTCAAGCTAATATTAACAATAATGTGCACAGGATCTAATTAAAAGACAATTCTGTTGCCAAAATATATATATATGTATATATAAGATACCTCCTGAGGCCAAACAACAATGATTTGGGGATTATCTGTTGCTTTGAGTTCTCTTCACTGCCACTCCCTCCCATTGGCATGTAGAATGGAGAACTGGCTGCCCAACATGTTTTAAATCACTGTTTTAGGAGTGAAGCTGTTGATTAGCAGAAGACTGTTGTCATAGCCCATGTCAAACTTGGTAATTATCATATTTTCTTACAACAAATTCTACAGTTGCAATTCTATGGCTCATTTGTCCTGAAAATTTGAGAAATAATTGCTTACAGAAACAAGTTTATAAGAGCAAAACTAACTGTTAGAGTCTAAACGATTAGATATTATGCATTTTCCAGAAGATGAAATTGCCACCTGAAGGGAATGGTAGGTTGTCTGAAGCCATACCCACCTACTCTTTTAGGAACATGTTATGTAACTAATGGAACCAGAACCTTCCATGCTAAATTTTCTCAACCCATCCACAAGAGAATGTTCTAGTAAATAAATAGAAATTATTAGGATGGTGCTAACCAAAACTCCCCAGTCCACAGAAATTCTCAAGTCTTGAGAGTGGGGAGGACCCCAGTAGATCTATTGAGCAGAAACAGGTTGTGCCCCAGTGCTAGGTCTTCCCAACTAAAAGAGAGGGATTTGGGTTCTTACAAAAGGACCAAATAGCCCAGAGCAACCAAAGGTCCAAGTTTCATTTACATCTTTTGTGCTATCTTTAGAACCCATGCAAAGTTTGTATTCTGCCCTCGTGGCATATATGTTAAGTTAAAATTGCTTTTTCCTCTTAAAATGCTGATTTAAATTGATGCCTGGAGGAGACTCATGGCGTTTGTCCTATAGCTCCCTATACCACCAGGTGCACAACCTTATTTACCACTTATAGGTCTAAGGCCCAAAGTCAGGAAACAGAGTTGCTTAAATAATATAGTTTCAGTGTCAATTTGGGCAAGAAGAGAGACATCACCAAGCCCCAAGATGCACACAAACAGGGTGCCAGTATCGGGATTTCCTTGTTCTCAACTGCAGGGGAGGAAAGGCTTCTGATTGTTCATTTTTCTGAAGACTAGGGAGGGGAATGACTACAAGCATCTTGGATGCTTTTGCACCTGGTCTGAAAGTTGTCCAGGATCCTAGGATTCTTATTTGTCTTCTTTTGGTGGTTGAGTCTGGCCATGGCCTACTTTCTCCTTCTTTGGTTGGCCTATCTACTAGCCAGGTCAGACATCATGAGATCGGAGCCCACCACATTCAGATCAATGACAGGCAGCCAATCCGTGTAATAGCTGCAGAGTGCCTCTCCCTCATTTCTCCATGCCCTTAACTACAGATGTTGTTTTTAGATTCAATATTTTCACCTTCTAAACTTTTTTGGATTTCCGGTAAGTTTTAATTGACACATAATACCAGTGTTGCTCAGCCTGTTTTTCTCACTATGTCATTCTAGCAAACCTAGCTAGACCCCCAGCCTGTCTTTCATCTCTAGGTAAATGTCTCCCAGAGATCACAACCAGTCCGAATCCCTCATTGCTGTTCTGGACTTTCCTTCCCAAGGCATCTCTTACATCTGAGGAACAGCGCCTCTTCATCTTGCTCTTCTGCCTAAGTCAGCTCCTCCTCCTGACTTGTTCTTTCTCTAGACACTTATCCCTTCAGCTACTCAAGGTAAAGAAAACCAGGGTCTTGTCACTGCCATTTTATTTTATTTCATGTTAATGTCAGGGTACAAACAACTAGGTTACAATGTTTGCGTTTGTTAGGTAGAGTCCCTCTTGTAGTCGTGTCCTTCACCTAAGAGGTGTGCCACATACCTACACTGTGCCCAATAAGGGAGGGGGTTAGAGGGAGCACACTAACCCCCTCCATCCCTTCTCCCCCTCCTTTATTCCCCCTCCCCCAAACTTGAATTGAGTGATTCTCTTGTGGGGGGGGGGGTATTAGATCAGCTGCTGGTTTCATATTGGTATTGAGTACATTGGATATATGCCTTTCCATTCTTATGATACTTTACTAAGAATAATGTGTTTTACCTCTATCCAGCTTAATGCAAAAGATGTAAGGTCTCCATCTTTTTCCTGGCTACACAGTATTCCATGGCATACATAGTTTGTTAATCACATCCAGTTTTTTATCACCAGCACCCAGCACCGTGTCTGGCACTTTATGGGTACTTAAAAAATATTTGTTACCTGAAGGAACCCATTTATATGCACATACACACATACACAGAAGCCACTGAGAACATTATTAGAGACATAGAGGAAGTGGTTAAAATTACTTGGAAGTTTTAATGAACGGGTTCAACTGCACATGACTACTCTCTACTGAGCACCTCCTATGCCTTCAGCAGATGCTCAGAGTTACAGGAAATGGTAGAATTGGGCGAGATGTGATTTCTGTCTTTAGGAATCTAGTTTGGGATATAAAATTAAATACTCAAAACAACCCAATCAAGCTGTTTTGGATCAAGCCACAATATGCCAAAGATCTATGCCAAATCTTGTGGTACAAATGCTAAGCACACAGAGGTTACAGGTCGCAGACACCCAGGGTGGGAACAGAAGGCAATAGAAGCTGGCTTCATGGGAAGTGTGAGAATCTGAAGAAGGGACAGAGGGCATGACCGAGAAGAAGGGAGTAGGAAGGCATTCCAAAAGCAGGACTCAAAATGCAGACAGCCCTGGGGGTGGGGGTGGCATGTGAGGAGAGAGGTTCGCAGAATAGAAGAAACCAGCTAAACAAGTCCATCTCAGCTCCAAGTCACCCTGATGGCTGTGTTACAGGAGAAACCTACCAGGACCAGATGACCAGCCTGTTTAGAGGGCATGTGATCAGCTCTATAGCAAATAGATACACAATGGTTGCTTTATCCTCCCCTCACCCCACGAAAGGTAGCCTACTTGAACCCTTATCACAGTCCCTCATAAAATTCTGAAATCCTTCTCCAAAAAAGAACATGTTGACTATAGACATGTTGATTCCTTCCGTTAATAGAAAGCAATATTTAGGCCTTTTTAAGCTGTCTATCATGTCTCAGACTAGCAGGAAAATATTGCCAGATTGTTTCAAGTGACTTAATGGTGACCTGAGGTTAAAGAGCCAACAAGAAATAATTTTCCTAAAAAAATTAATTCAATATCATTTTCAAAAATGCAAAATACAATAAGGAGGGTTGGTTTTGTTTCTACTGCCCCATCATCAAATAAAAGAAAACAAACCAAATTAGCAATGTTCTCAATAAATTTGCCACGGGAATTATTTTCCCTTGGAAGTATAAAAAGCAGGGTCTGACTTAGATGGATCAGCAGAAAGGGGTTATGATGTTATTGGTTCAACTACATATTTCTCTTGTATGTATCTGTCCATAACACATTTGACTGAAAGACAATTTCAATGTTAAACACAATTATTCATCCACCTTCTCAGTTTGTCATTTTGAGATGTTTCACATCCTCCCTCGCCACTCCCTCCTCTCTGAGCCATCAGGATTTCCACTCAGGTGGTTCAGTCTCTGAACAAAGCCCAGCCCAGCTGGGCTGAATCAGTTAATATACGTGTTTGGGTGCTGAATCAGACCCACAGGCTGAGCCAAGGGAGTTTTCCTCATTTCCATGTTCAAGCACAATCAGCTGAGGGTTGACTTGACATCCTTACAGTCCTAAACACCCAGGCACCTCTCTCCTGAAGCTCTGTTATCCCCAGGTATCAATCTTGCTAACATAGTCCTGAGTGATGAGTGTCATTAGCTCTAAGTGTTCCCAGAAGTAGTGGAGCTCTGGCCTGGGAGCTCTGGGATAATGTGAGGGTGGGGTGCCTGGTGCATGTTGAAGCACCATTTTTAGGCACAGGCCTTATTATATTTTCTTTGGTCTACCCAAGCTCCAGCTTATACCTGGTGGACCGGGATTAGGGGGAAAAGAAAAGGCAGCCCTTTTCTCCTAATGGAGTTGATAAATGGCCCACATCGTTTCTGCTCATAGCCAAATGGTCATGATGGAAAACCAGCTGCAAGGGGTGCAAGCTGGGCTAGGTAGGGTTTAACTGGAAGGCCAAGTTTTGCTAAAACTCTTACCACCATCCAAGCAGATGATCAGGATTTGTCCTTGGGCTTTCATAGCAAGCATGGCGAGATTGCTTTCCTAAATATCTAATCACACTCTCCTCTGTTCAGGATAGATTACAAATACACATATGATATATCATGAGATAAAATACATGAAAACAAAAAGGAAACAAATGAGTCAAAAGTAAAACCAGATTTAAAAATGCAACCAATATATTCAAGAGAATTATGAAACCATGACTTTTCTCAGGAGTAAACTTGAGGCTGACATTCAGGGAGTCCCAGGGGAGTGAGGGCTTGAAAGAGAAGGTTGTTGTCTGGGGCACACAGCTGAGGCCAAGGAGAGTAATGACTAATTCACGAGGCTTCCTGTGAAGGAAATGGCTGATGGACCTAAGGGCTGAGGCCAGACTGGTCAATCCGATACTCGGATTATCCAGCAGTCTGAGATCCAGGTCATTTTGCTCTCTTGTTCTATAATTTTGTTGAGTCATCTGCAACTTGCCTATCCTCAGTACCTGAGGGATGAAGGTGGAGGAAGGCCATATCTCTGGAGCAACAAGAAGAAATAATTATTAATAGGGCGGACATGAATGGCAGCAGGATGTTACAAGCCTGAGGCCGTGGCTCTGAAGGGGGGAAAACAGAGCCCTCTTAGAAAAGCCCAGAGATGACGGGGAGGGAGCTTTTTTCAGGTTAGGATTTTGTTGTGTGTGTAAAAAGTAACAGAAGATGGAGTTGGGGAGAAGTCACAGTACACAAAACACAGTGAAAAAAATATATACCCTCAGTAGAATTGGACCACAAATTTGGAATCACCCCCTGGGTGGAGGTACCAGTGTTTTTTTCTCTCTGCCTCAGCTCACCACATGCTCTGAGTATTGTATGCTCTCATATGAGTTAAGACTGACCAAAAGCTGCCCGAGCACCACGTCTCCGGCCCGGCGGCGTATGGTGGAAGCAGCAGCATCTCATCTCCATCTCCATAAGAAGGAAGCGGCCCCAGTGGCCCCCTCTGTGCACGATTGCTCAGATGAGTGGAAGCTGCCTCTCCTGGGCAGTTGTCCTCCTCCCCAGTAAGTAACCAGGGCACAGCTGGCACAGGGCTATGCAATACTGGATGCTTTGCCTCAAGAGAGAACCTGCAGACGATTCATCCTCCAGATCTGCCCACAGACCCAGGCTGCAGCTCATCTCCAGGGAGACCCCTCCTTGCTTCATTTCCTCTCTCTGGTCTTTCCTGTGTGTCTCAGAGCCCTCCTGCTGAGAACACTGTCCCACTGCAGTCACTTGCCCTAGAATCCCTATTTCAAGTTCTATTTCTAGGCTACCCACCTTTAGACATCATATAACACAGGACACAGCTGAAAGAAAATGGGTTCTGGTCAGGGTCTGTAAAGGACAGGAGAAGGGCAGGAGAGGGCTGTGAGGCTCGCAAGTGGCAGAGGATAAGGGAACTCAGAGCCAGATAGGGATAGTAGGGAGGGTTGGCATGCCGGCCAGCGAGGCAGCGGCAGCAGTGAGCAGAGAAGGAGGCTGGTGAAGTCAGCAGCATCAGAGGCACCATGTCAGCAGAGCTATTTGCTCTGTGACTCGGGGCCTCCTGGGGGACACACCCTGCCCAGTGCCTGGTAGCTGTTGTGTTCTTAGCTCCCAGCAGAACCAGACATTTCAGTGACTATTCTTGCTTCAACTTGTTCATCCTTTCACAGCAAGAGGAGGTCTCCAGCTGATCCATTTGTTAATCCCCTGGATTAAGCTCACATAAAGAGTGAAAACACCACTGGGGGAGAATTCCTACAGCTTCCTGCTTGAAAACAAGATTTGCCTGCAGCTAGTGGGCATGCCCAGCTCTGACAGCTTTTATAAACCCTGAGTAGGGTTTGGGGAAAAAGAAAAAAAGAAGGGAAAAGCCTGCGAGAGGGAGTGAAGAGGGGAAAGTCAGGTGCCAGCCAGGGGGAGGACAGGGATCGCCATCTCTCTCCCGCAGCAGCCCTTGGATGGCGGCCTCTGTGCCGAAGACGGCAGGAGGATCATAATATTTGTAGCAGAAGTGACTTGAGAAAGAGGGAGTATCTTGCAATTTTTACACTACTTGGGTGATCATCTTCTTCCATGTCTCTGAGATATAAAGAAAAACATGAGAAAAAATAATCACTTTTTTACATTTGAGTTAAAATTCTAATTGGGAATCATCCTTAGTTTTGCTATACATTAATATATATCTCTCCAGGAACTTTTGAAAATCATCTGAAACTCAAGATGAAAATGCTAATAGAGATTCTGCCTGAAGTCCCTTACTCTTTGGGGTGGAAGGTGTTGGGTGAGGGTGTGTTAGTAAATTTTGAGGCTTTGGGCAATGGTATTTTGCAAGTTCAGAACACACAAAATACTTTATATGGTTAGTATTGATTCATTCACTTAACAACTATTTATCATTTCTTATGAACCAGGCATTGTCCTTGGTGCTGGAACTCTGGAGATGCGTAGAGCTATCCTCCAAGAGCTCACAGTGGAAGAGCATGTAAGCAAGAGATTATAGCAAGGTCTGTTTGGGGCTCCCCTGGCTATACTCTAATCCGTCCACATAAGTTTCATGAGCCTTCAAGTAGCATGGCTGGAATAATCTGGGAGCACAGAAGAGAATAAACTCTCCAGGTTGTGTGACTGGCTCACCCAGCAACGTGGTCCATGGGAAACTCATACCTCCGCTGCTGACCTGATACAGCCAACCTTGGAGTTCCCGCTCCCCAGGGAAGTACCAGGACTCAATAAGAAGAGGACACAGCAGGACCCAAGAGCCCAGTTCCTCCATCTTTCCCTTTACATTCTTGAATATATTCACAAGCTCTTGTCTGATTGGAGACATGCGAGTTGTTGTGTAGTCTCTTCCTATTGCTTTTTCCCTCTTAATTACAGATCGTATTTTCCTTCTTGAAATGTTTAAGAATGTTTAATCATATGCTAGATATTGTGAAGGATATGTTATAGTAGTTGTAGAGTTTCTATCAGGGTGGCCAACCTTTTTTTTCTCTGCCATAACATTGGAAGAATGAGTGTTGTCTTGTGGCACATGTTAAATACACAAGGACTAACCAAAGATGATTGGCCAAAAAAAAAAAGAGGTTCCTACATACTTTTTGTGATATTTGACACCTCTGATAAGCAAAAACCGTCCTCCCAAAATCAGCATGTGGCCTCTGGGTTTAGGTTGGACACCCCTGAAAATTATATCATCTTTCTTTAGAGGGTATTAAGCTTGTCCTGCCAGACAGTTAAATTACTGGTATATTCTGATCCTTTTATATTTGACTTTATTCTTAACAGAATGATCTATTTACAAACCAAAATACTTACCCTTACCCTAGGGCATGACCTTACTAGGTCATCTGAATATCCAAAATCTTTTTTTTCTCTTAGGGGCCAGAACTCCAACATCTCCCTGAAACTTCACAGCCTCTGTTCTCATCTCCATGGAGGTCTATCCATGCCATGTCTCAGGGAGTCCCAACCTTTACCTGACAGCCCCTCTGTCAGCCAAGGAATTTTGACAAGTTCACAGGCAGACTTTGGGGACCACTCCCATCCATTGTACAGCTCTTACTTATCCAGTACCCTACCCAGGACACTTCAGCTACCTTAGGAGCCTGGACTCTTATCTCTGCTTCTTCAGCTTAACAAAAACCATTATTCTAGGGTTCCACTTCTTGGTGCTGCAGTAAGAAAATGTTCCAACACAGAAAGTGGGGCTCATCTTGTGTATTTTCCACCTCTCAAAGATCACAGACTCATGCCTGTTACTAAATGCCTGAAAATAATTGCTCCAAGCATTCATCCAGGCTTATATTTGTTTTCAGAAGAGGGCAAGTTTCATACCTGTTAATCTAATGGTCAAAAGCAGGAGTCAACATGCTTTAGAAAAATATTGATGTTATTATCTTCCGCATATTCTGAATAGAACTTTAGCACCCCATAGTTGAGGAGCTGGGGACAACCCAACATCTTTGGAGAAGATGGCAGAGCAGAAAGAAAAACAGAATCCAAGTCTTTAATGAATTTACTCACCTCCGAATTTCTTGTTACCTGAGATTATAAGTGTTTTGTATCACTTTAGCCTCTTTCAGTTGGGTTTTTAGTTATTTGAAACAACTGACACTGATAGAAGTCTTTATGCCTGGAGAAAAGGGACCACTTCTACACTGCTGGTGAGAATGCAAATTAATTTGTTCCTTTTGAAAAGACATCTGGAGAACACTGAGAGAACTAAAAATAGACCTGCCATTTGATACTGCAATTCCTTTATTAGGTATATATCCAGAAGGCCAAAAATCAAATTACAACAAAGATATTTGTATCAGAATGTTTATTGCAGCCCAATTCATAATTGCTAGGTCATGGAAGAAGCCCAAATGCCCATCAACCCACAAATGGATCAATAAATTGTGGTACATGTACACCATGGAATACTATGCAGCCCTAAAGAAAGATGGAGACTTTACCTCCTTCATGTTTATATGGATGGAATTAGAAAATGTTCTTCTTTTTTTTTTAAATGTTGAGTATCTTGTCTTCTTCTTCTTTTTTTTTTTTTTTTAGAATTTTGTTTTATTTTATTTATTTATTTATTTATTTATTTTCTTGCCATGTTTGGCCAGGGCTGGGTTTGAACCCGCCACCTCTGGCATATGGGACTGGTGTCCTACCCGTTTGAGCCACAGGCGCCGCCCAGAAAATGTTCTTCTTAGCAAAGTATCTCAAGAATGGAAGAAAAAGTATCCAATGTACACAGCTCTACTTTGAAACTAATTCATAGCTTTTATAGGAATTTCATAACCTAATTATAGCCTTAGAATATGGGAAGGGGGTGGGAGAGGGGAGGTGATGGGGATGGATGGGGGCAGGGAGGGTGATTGGTGGGGTCACCTCTATGATTTACCTTACAAGGGTACAAGTGAATCTTTCTAAAAGCAGAGTATGAACATTTTAGCTCAATAACTAAGAAAATGACATGAAGGTTATATTAACTAGTTTGATGAGACTATTTCAAAATGTATATGAAAACAGCACACTGTACCCCATGATTGCATTAATGTACACAGTTATGCTATAAGAAACTTTAAAAAAAGTCTTTATGCTTGAGTCTTCTTACCTTCTATCACTGATAGAAGTCTTTATGCCTGAGTTCTTATCTCAACTTTAGCTTCTTTAGGAATTTCTTAGAGGTTAGCATGTGAACTCAAATCCTCTAAAACTTCTTATCTCAATGATGATAGTGTGCTATGAACTGAGAAATATGGTTAGCTCAAACCTCTGTCCTGAGAATGTGTGTGTGTGTGTGTGTGTGTGAGAGAGAGAGAGAGAGAGAGACAGACAGACAGACAGACATGATTGTGGTTAGCAATTATAGCAAGTTCACCCAGATAATGGAATCATACAAAGTTTTGTCTGAAAAGCTCCAAACCACAAGATCATCATGTTCGGGGTTCTCCTCTTGGCATTCATATCTCAGGATGAAGCTTGGGGTGATATTGGATGTAACACATTTGAATGTGCATTTGCTAAGCAGGAGGTCCTCAACTTTGGGATGTTTTTGTATGGTTCTATCACCCCATCCCAAATAGTTGGAAACCATCAATGTAGACCAAGCTTTTCATTTTCTAGTCGAAGAAAAATTACCCAAGCAGAATTAGTTTAAATTCCCCTTTCCTGGTTTAGATACCATTTATTTCTTTGTCTTGCCAGATTGTCTTGTCTTTGGATTGCTCTGGCTAGGACTTCCAGTACTACATTGACTAGAACTTGTGACAGTGGACACTCTTGACTTAGTTCCGTTCTCAGGGGAAGCACTTTCTACTTTTCTCCATCCAGTATGATGTTGGCTGTGGGTTGGCATATAAGGCTTTTATAATTTTGAGTTATGTTCCTTCTATATCTCATATGTTGAGGATTTTTAATGAAAGGGCATTGAATTTTACTAAATGCCTTTTCTGCCTATACTGAGACGATCATTTGGTCTTTGTTTTTGTTTCTGTTATGTACTGAAACATATTTATTGATTTGTATAGCCCAGGGATGAAGCCCACTTAATCATGGTGAATTATCTTTTTGATGTGCTGTTGAATTCAGTTTGCCAGTATTTTGTTGGGGACTTTTTCATCCATGTTCATAACAGATATTGGTCTGTAGTTTTCTTTTTTTATTATGTCCTTTTTCAGTTGGGTATTAAGGTGTTACTGCCTTTGTAGAATGAGTTGGAATTAATTCCCCTCATCTCTATCTCATGGATTAATTTCTGTAGGATAAATACCAAACTTGTCCCCTTGCTGAAAACAACTATAATTCTTCTTTGCAGGTTTGGTAAAATTTAGCTGTGAATCTGTGGATCTTTATTTTTGTTGAGGGATTATTATCATTATTATTATTATTATTGTTTCAATCTCACTGCTAGGTATTCATCTATTCAGGATTTCTCTCTCTTCTTGACTCAGGCTTGGGCAGTTTTGTGTTTCCAGGAATTTATCCATTTCCTCTAGGTTTCCTAGTTTGTGTGCAGGAAGGTTTGTGTAGTATTCATCAATGATATTTTTATTTCTGTGGTGTCACTTGTAACGTCTCCTTTTTCATTTTGTATTGAGCTTGAGTCCTTTTTCTTCTATTTCTGGTTAATGTGGCTAGTAGTCTAGTCTATCAATTTTATCTTTCCAAAGAACCAACTTTTTGTTTCATTGGTCCTTCCATTCTTTTTGTTTGGTTTCCATTTCATTTAGTTCTTCTCTGAGCTTTGCTATTTCTTTTCTACTGCTGGCTGCATAGGCCATGTGTTCATACCCTAGCTGCAAGGGAATCTGGAATAAGTATCTAAATTTTTTAGTTTGTATAATTGGAAATTCCATCAAAATTTATATGATAAGGTATTTCTCACATGTAGGAAATGATCCCCATCTGACATCTCATTCTTTTTTTCCCACCCCTAAAGACACAGGCATACAAATCATAGGTGAGATTATACACAGTGCCTCCCAGGGCATTCCTGTTGATCTCATTTGGGCTTGGCTAACTTTCAGTACCTGATGGAGAATCTTAGAACATGAAGAAAATAATAATAATAATAATAATCTAATTCTAGTATAATGTCACCCAACATTTATAAATATGAGTGTAAATATGAGAACTACTTCTGCAGTACATAAATATTGCTTGTCTATGTATCACATCCTTTTTGGTCAGAGAATTGTCCCCTTCCTTTCTCCATGTGATTCTGTGAGTCAAGAGGCTTCACCTCTTCTTCCCTAATAGAGATGAACAGGTGATTTACACTGACCAATCAGATTACCTTCTCCACCCTATTATCTGTGATTAGCTTAAAGACAGATATAAGAAGTAGGGCTGCCAATAAAAACACCGCTTTGAAGTTTGATATAGATGTTGGGATAAAGTCTTTTTGAGTTCACCAACCTTTAGGACCAACCATCTAATCATGTAGCAAGGACCAAGACCCTCTCACCATCCCATGGACAAAGTCTTCATGAGAATGCAGCTGACCTAAGGCAAAGAGAGCTCAATGTACCTCTGAGCAAAATAAGCCAATAATTTATATTTGACCTCAGTCTGAGTTGGTTTTTATTACTTAGCAATTGATAGCATTCCATATCACATTATCTTTCTCCCCCTCCAAAGTTACTTTCAGGCCCCTACGTGGTATGAGTTGAAATTTTAGTATGGCTTGAGAAAACACATAATGACAAAAAAAATGACTATAATTTCAGTAAAGCTTTTTTTAAAGTTATTTACTGAGACTCTAGAGAATGCTTGTACAACAAGATTAATAGACACCTATCAATCCTCCCTAATTGGTCCCCCCTCCAATCCATGGTTGAGAATCATTGTTTTCAAGTACATAAGCTTTCAATGTACTTTCAATGTACTTTTCCTTTCAACTGAGGAAAAGTGGTTCTGAGTTTTGTCATATTTTAAATGCTTTGACTATTTTTGAAAAAAGATACCATGAAAAGAGCTTTTTGATAAACTTTTTATCCAAAGAAACAGAGGTTGGTTTGAAGACTCCAAACACAAAAGGCTACCACCTGGGAGGAGGCAAGGCTCACCTGTGAGCCATGAGAGTTCAGAAACTCACCTGGAAACTGCACTGGGGTCACCATGACAGGAAGTCATCAATATTCATGGAGAATTGGATACTCAGCAGTGTGATGGCATATAGGTCACACATGCAAGACAAAAACCATTCCTGAGGCTTGAATGCAGTGCCATTAAAGAAATAATATATTTGACATTGTATCAGAAAATTCCAGCAAGAATCCTTTTTCTATTAGAAACAGCTCAGGAAAAAAATGGTAGAAACCCCAACAATAAAAGCAACCATTTGCTAAGAAGGCCAATGCAGCCCTTCAGAAAGATAACTAGATGGTATGAAACTGCTGGAGTTTGAATGCCTCCCTGGAGTTCATGTATTGGAAAGTTAATCCCCAGTGCAATGAGGTTGAGAAGAGAGGTGGAACCTTTAAGAGGTGATGAGGCCATAAGGGCTCTGCTCTCATGAATGGATTGACATTGCTATGGTGGACTGAATTTTCATCTTGGAAGTGGGTTGTTATAAAAGCACACTCAGTCCTCTCTTGCTTGATGTCTGCTATGCATGCTCTTGATATGTGATGACCTCTGTCATGTTATGATGCTATAAGAAGACCCTTACCAGATGCAGCCCCTTGATCTTGGACTTCCCAGCCTCTAGAACTAGGAGTCAAATAAACTTCCATTGTTTATAAATTACCCGGTCCATGGTATTCTGCTATAGCAGCACTAAACAGACTAAAAGAGAAACTTGATAGCTGTTCAATTTCCTTTTTGACCCATTTTTAAAGTTACAACAATTTTCAAAGCTATTTATATAGCTGAAGATCTCTATAAAAATTTCTACACATTTTCAATTTAACAAAGAACAGACTGCTAGACCATTTGAGGGTCAGGAGAGGCTGAGAGTGAGGTGAGGGAAGCCCATTATTCCCCACTTCAATTTCTCTGTGAGAAAAGAGAGTTTTGCTGTACTGGAAAAACATCGATCTTTCAAGCAAAAATGTTAGTAGAAAAAGTAAGGGGCAGTAAATGCAGGTCCAAGCCCTGCAGCATCTTGATCAAATGTTACCTGGGCCTTTGGCATCTGAGCGGCCCAGTAGAACTAAGATGATTTGAAATGGTTCCTTTCAGTCAATTGTACCTTTACTGGAGTCAGGGCTGTGCTTCTTTTCTGCCAATCTCTGACTTGAGGCAGGGTTCCTGTTATGGGATCAAATGTTAGGATTTAAAAAACTAAATTTTGATGTGGATGAACAACTGCCTATAAAAGGCATTAAGTTCTTTCCCTGTAATGTATTTAATTTCACACTGACTGCCGGTATTGCCCCTGAAAGGATTATGGCAGGGGGCTGCCATTGTTCCCCTAAACCACACTGGTTAAATAATACTTTGGTGTCTAGAACTGCTTCAGAACCACTTCATACTGGCTAGCACATGAAAATGAATACCCAGCTTTTCTGCAAGTCATTTAGTTTGGTTAAAAATAAGGACACGTTGAATTGGTTTTCAGTACAAGATCATTTGTGGCACTATTTGGATTGTACTTTTGCCTACAGTAACATTTGCACCTGCGTTTTACCATTCACAGCAGCAGGGCACGATCACACACTTACTGCTTGCAGGCACTCAGTGCTCAGAATCTATTTACTTAACAGCCCCAGGAGTAATTCTCCCCTCCAGGGTCAGCCACTTAAATTTGGCTTTGTGTTCAGAAAATGATACTGTATTCTTGTCCAAGCAGGGGAAACCGTTATAGATAAGCTTCAACATTGCCTCCAAGTTGACTTGATTCCTTTTCAAGAGCACTTTCGAACCTTAAGCACATTTCCAAAGTTATCCCCTCATGCAGTCAGGATAATCACCTCATTTCATGAAGCACTTCTCAGGTCATAGACACTGGAATCATTTGAGTCTGAGCCAGATGGGGCCAGGAGGAGGTTTTACAATAAAGCAGAGTTTCTCTCTGTCCCATCAGTTGCACCTGTAACATAAACAGTCATAGAGAGAAAAATACTTTGAAAGCCACTTAGCTGGGCCTCTGCTATCATGGGTTTTGCTTTGGTGTCCACATCAGCTTGTAACTTGCCCTAGCACTGGGAAGGAGAGAGGCGTTCTGGCACATGCTTGAGGCCCCAGGCGAGCTCACCTTGGGGCTCATTATACGATTATAGATGCTTATTTTTAAAAGAGGTTTCAAGTGCAAGGGAGTGAAGAGGGTTCTTTTATTTCCTCCGTATTGTTGTTGTAATAAAAAAAAAAAGTTAGAAAAGTACTAAAGCTTTGCACATCTTTTTTTTTTTTTTCCCTCCCCTCCCTTGGCTTTTGAGTCTGAAAAGAATGCTGGAAGTCATCGGAGGCCTGGTTGGAATAGAGAGTGTTAATTCTTCCATATCTAAGCCTCTTTGTCGAAATTCCCTTTGTCTCCTGCCCCAAGTCATTAAACACTAATCCCATCACTCTTCCTAATCCGATGCACTGGAGCTGGAGTTCAGTTTCCGAAACTGTCTTTGTGGCACTCCTAATAGACAGCTTCTCTGGATTGTAGTTGGTTCAGGCACATTTAGAGCTTCCCATTTCAGCCTCTTAATGAAGTGCCCTTAATGAATCTTTTCCTCCTTCATGCAGAGAGCACGGGCTTCAATTGGTTTAGTGTTAAGTAGGGGAAGATGCAGAGTCATCTCAGGGGCCTTTGCAAAATATGACTGTCAAAGGCAAAACCTAGGAAACAGGCCATTGAAGGCGACAGCCACTGAAGTGCTCGTTTAATTACTAGGATTTACAAAAGAAAATCTGCCCTTTGTAGCTAACAAAGGACAAGGAACTAAGAAGAGATAGTAAAAGGTTTTTCCAATAAACGATAAAAGAGGAAACATGGTTGGGCAAAGCCAGGAGGGCGTGTGGGGGACTCTTTCCCATGTGCTACACAGCTCTACCTTTCTCAGTGTTAGGGAAGCCTAGAGATATCGAAATTGGCTTTTCTGTCCTGCCTGCCGATGGAAGCCGGTGAGTCTGATAAATTCTTCATGGGCAAAAAGCCATCACAGTGACAATCCACTCCATTAAGTTCAAAACACAGTATTGTTCATGACATATCAGTAATCCAGGGGACCTCGAGGGGAGAAAAAAAGGAAAATAAAGCTTCCAAGGTTGTTCTCTCCCTCCCCCCGCCCTTATTTTTCTATTTGAGTACATTGTTTACGGTTTCAGCAGCTAATGCTAGCTTAGATATACTATGCCTCCAGCATGACAGGTTTAAATGAAAAGTCTGAGTGGTACCTTCTTGGCTTTATTTTTAAAATATGCTGAGCCACTTTGTGGATAGCTCAATACTGTTTCTCCTGCAGTGAGAATATTTATTATATGCAAAAATCTATATTGGATGTCTATATGATATGATGTTTATTATCTGATGAAGTTATTTGTATGATAAAATTAAATTAATAGGTGGTTTTTATCTCACAAAAATATGATCATGCATTATTGCCTTAAATGAAGTATAAAAAGAAAAATAAGTTAGCAGGGAAAATACCATCTTAATGATCATAATTTATTTGGTACTAAGGGCACAGAAAAGCAATTGGCAGCAATTAATGTAACTGCGTCTGAGTGCTTTGGTCATAGTATCTGCATGGCGGCAGAGTCACAGCATCAACTGGCCGAAAACGCCCTTAATAGTGGACGCTCGGAAATAGGTTTTCTCAGATTGATGAATTAACAGATTAAAAACTGATCTAGCCCTACCGAGAAACTTCATGTTTGTTAGTAAATGTTTAAATATTACCTAGACCTTATCGTGAAATCATTTAATACATTGGACAAAATTAAGATCCCACAGCACAAAAGGCTTAGTATTTCTGATTCGGCAACCCAAGATGGCCTTGTAAAGATGCTGTCAGTCTGACGGCGACGTCCTGGGCTTCTGAAATGCCAACTTTACTTCTTATTGCCGAGACCCCGATCCCTCTCCACTGTTTGGGCAGGTAACGACTTGTCTCCATCTTTATCCAGCTTGCCAATAACATTTTGGTTCCTGTTATTCTTACCAGCCCTGATAGTTGTCTTCATTGGGAAAAAAACAAAACAAACAAAGAAAAACAAACTTAAAACTCATTGACAAAAACAAATCAGATACGTTTACTAACTGGATAAATCAGAAAAAAAGTGACTCATCTCAGAATAAAACCACAATGTTCTCCTCATAGATAAAAACAACTGTACTTAGCATTCGGGCTGCGTTTCAAATTTCAGTGCATGTCTACCATTGGCAATGAGAGTTACACTTGGACATTGTTATAATGTGCTCATGTGTTCGGTGTTTCTACTTTCCCCATAACTGACTTGCCAAGTCTTTTTCTTTGGGGAATGAAACAGCTCGTACATGCATTGAGGAAAAATTTCCAGTACCACAAAGTTTAAAAAAAAAGTCTCAGTAGCATCAGTCGGGTTTATGGGGGACCTGGATGTAGTGTGAGGCTAACAATACGACCAGCTGAGTGCCAGCTGTCCCTGGGAGTGCTGGTCCTTGAAGGTCAGGATTCCCTGAAGCTGGGCTGCCCACGGTGCATTAGATCACGATGGCTGCATCGTAGCAGAACTCCTTATTTAATCCTTCTCTTCCTTTCCAGACCTTAACTTTTTTTTTTTCATTCTCATTTCACATGAGCAAGCTGCATGAATCTAGTTTCAAATGAAAACAACATTAAAAAAATAGAACCAGGGTGGTGTATCGGGAAGATTTCCAGAAGGCTCTACGCTAAGGAATTTTTACATCTCTCTGAACTTCATCCCCCCAGCTACAAAATGAGGGGGAGGAGGATTAGATTTCAGCTCTTTTTTTCTCCCTATGGAAGGTATATTCTGGCAAAGCATTTTGGTACTTAAGACTTTTCTTTTTAAGAAAAGAAACCTCACTGAGCTGTTGAGTTAACAGGCACTTTTGTTAGCTGTTACCAGCACTCCATACTTCAAACTTAACAGGGACACGGCAAATTCAACTTGAAAAAGAAAGAACAGAAGAGGAACCTTATCATTTGTTGTAGTATGAGTAGCCCACACCTCTTCCCTCATTTCAGAGGTGCCCGAGGGCAGGTGCCATAAAACTATTCTTCCGTCTATATCCCTAATGGTATTGTCGACTTCCTGAAATAGATTCCTAGAATGAATGGATCAATCACTCTATCAAGTTATAGGTGGCCTATAACATTATCTAAAGAGAAGTTGAAGTTGGGCATCGGAAAGAGGTAAGATAGATTTTTTTCAAACTTCTTACGGGATTTCCCATATAGATTGGGAGGAAATAAATGATCTGCTCTTAGTCTTGGAAACACAGGTGATTCACAAAAGGGAAAGTTCAGTGGCTAAGATCTTACTTAGGAAATGCCCATGCTCATTATTATTCAGAGATATATGAATTAAAACAAAAGTAAGATTTTATCCTGTACCCGTTAGGATGGAAAAAAGTTGGAAGGGAGTATAATACCAATTGGCAAGGAGGATGTGGGGGCCAATATATGAGAAACCTCATATACTGAGTATAAATTTGAGATCCATTCAGGAAAATAACCTGTCAGTACTATGGCCAGTGACCCCGCAATCCCGTTACCTCCCAGAGAAGTTCCCACACAGGTTCATCAAGGCCACGTGCCATTCACCCGCTGTATTATTTGTTGGGGTGATGAGTTGAAGACAATTCAGAAGTCCATTTCTAGGAGAAAATGAGATGGAATTTTATCCAACAGGTAAGATCAACAAAGTAGAGATAAATGTGCAAATTAGGTATTGAGAATGGTTTGTAGAATGCAAATAGTTAAGTAATGGATTGAGAACTATAGCAAAACTTCAAATAAGTAAATTAAAATACACAAACTCACAAACCAATGCCCCACAAATACATACAAATCCAAGTGGATGTACTGAACAGCTTAGAATGTCTGTTGACTACAGAGAAAGAAAGGAGAGTATCAAGAACAGAGGGAAATCTAATCATAACAAGTGGGTTGTTTTCAGACCCATGATGGTTTTGTGCCAGAAATTGATGAGCATGATTAACAAGCCTTTCTGCCCCTGATGTTTGAAAGAAAAGAATACCTTTTTAAAATATGTAAATAAAGTAGGCATAAACTAGACTGCTGTTTTACTTCCTCAAACAAAATGGCATCTCTCTAGCAAATATTAGATTTAAACAACATTGATTAAAATGAACATCAGTGTAAGGACATAAAATTTCCCTTCCCTTGAAAAAAAAAATCTAGCAAATCTGTGAAAGGTCTTCAAAATATATAAAGCAAAAATCCTTATACAGGTTAGGATAACATTAGCTGCTGCAACAAATGAAGCTGAACATTTCAGTGGTTCAACACAAGTTTTATTCCTTCCTCAAATAACACTCCAGGGGTGGTGTAACCTGTTGACAGGTGGGTTCTGTTCCACAGCTGAAAAATGCTGTGCCATCTTCCAAACATGATTTCCAAGATCTCCCCAGAGCTTGTCTCTGTTCCATCATTTGGGAAGGAGAGAGATGAAGGAAAATGTATAGGAAGTTTCAACTGGTCGGATCTACTCACGTTCTGCTGGTTAAAACTTAGAAGGCCACATCAGAGTGTAAACTGCAAGGAAACCTGGAAAAAATAGTGTAGCTGTGCGGAGCCCAGAAAAAGGGAAAAACACAGATTTTAATCAGCACCTTACAGCCTCTACCACAATGCTGTTGCAATGACGTTATCAGTTAGATGTGGGAGATACCAGAGCCATTTTTTATAAAATTCAAGAGAGATAAAGAAAGAAATGGAGGTGAGGAGGAGAAAGCTGTGCCTGTAGGCTTAGTGTCAGCAATGGAATTGAAAATTTATTTTTAAAGGGAAAAATCTTTTTTTGTTTTGTTTTTATTTATTTATTTATTTATTGAGACAGAGCCTCAAGCTATCCCCCTGGGTAGAGTGCTGTGGCATCATAGCTCACAGCAACCTCCAACTTCTGGGCTCAAGTAAGTCTCCTGCCTCCGCCTCCCAAGTAGCTGGGACCACAGGCGCCTGCCACAATGCCCGGCTATTTTTTGGTTGCAGCCCTCACTGTTGTTTGGCGGGCCCAGGCTGGATTCGAACTCGTCAGCTCAGGTGTACGTGACTGGAGCCTTAGCCGCTTGAGCCACAAGCGCCAAGCTGGAAAAATCTTTTTTTAAGAAAAAGGTCAACTGTTTTGTAAACAGTGAGAAAATTCCAAATCAAATCAAACTGGCATCCAGTTTTGTATTTTTTTTTCCATCTTGGTAAGAAAAGTGTTATAACCTTTCTTTAAGGCAAGGATGATGATACTTATCCAAAATCCTTGGAAGGTTCATAGCAATTCCACTTCCAGGACGCAAAGGCAGGGGAGCTTGATGGACACATGGACTTTGGGGACTCCTAGACACAGGTTTAAGTCTATGCCTTTACCCATCAGCCTTAAGTTTTTACCTATAAATGAAAGTGGTAAAAATACATACCTTGTATGTCAGGAGATTAAGTAAGATAATGTACAAAAGCCTTTCTTGACTATAATTCTTTGGCTCAAAAGGGAAACTCTATGACGCTACTGAGGAAGTAATGGTGGATGTGTGCAGGGGGAATCCAAGAATATTCACCAGAGATCTGTTCCTAATGGCTACATGTTGGGGAAAACTTCCCAGGGTCCTAAAATAGAAAATTGGCTCAACAAATAATGACAAATCAATATGCATCCCTGAGAAAATACGGAAAAAAATTAATCACATGGAAACAATGTTTAGTGTATGTTAAGTTAAAAAGAAAAAGATTACAGGCCAGGCACAGTGACTCATGCCTGTAATCCTAGCACTCTGGGAGGCCAAGGCAAGTGGATTGTTTGAGCTCAGGAGTTTGAGACCAGCCTGAACAAGAGTGAGACCTCATCTCTACTAAAAATAGAAAAAATTAGCCAGGCATTGTGGAAGGCACCTGTAGTCCCAGCTACTCAGGGGGCTGAGGCAAAAGTACCTCTTAAAACCAGGAGTTTGAAGTTGCTGTGAGCTATGATATCATAGAACTCTAGCCTGGGCAACAGAGGAAGACTCTGTCTCACAACAAAAAAAAAAAAAGAAAAAGAAAAGATTGCATATAGCCAGGCATGGTGGCTCACATTTGTGGTTCCAGCTACTTGAGAGGCTAAAGCAGAACAAACAATCCATTGAGCCCGGGAGTTTGAGGTTACAGTGAGCTATAATGATGCCATTGCACCTTAGCTCAGGGGACAGAATAAGTCTTTGTCTGAAAAAAACAAAACAAACACACAAAAAACATGAATGGCCTGTCAAGTGTGATCCAGTTGAGTATGGTCCACATTTCAACTGCGTGCAAATTTATACATAGAATACTACCCAGAAGAACGTACCCTAAAAATCTCCATGACAGTTTTCCCTGAATGGGGATATGGACAAGTTACACATACTTTTTGTTTGTTTGTTTCAGATTAAGGAAAACTTGAAATTTGAGAGAGGGATAGTAAAAGATTTTTATAATGTGTCCAATAAATAAACATAAGTGTGAATCTTTTAACTGAAGTAACTCTGGAAAAACCTTCCATCTCCTAGGCACAGTGTCTGTAATTTAATTTTTCCGCAGTCCTTGCATCGCCCCTTGGCTGTTTCATTCTCCTATCTTTTCCTGTAGCAGGGCAGGCCCGGGAGGCTTTTGGCAGGAACATCCAGGGAGCCCTCTGACATCCTGCTCGATACAAAGAAGTGCTGGGCCAGGGCCCCTGTCCCTGCATTTGCATCACAAAGCCCAGCGGTCTTCTGCACAGCTTTTCTCACTAAGAGACTCCCTTGGAAAATGTCAGATTCGGACCCAGCTTGGGGCACCGCTGTCTGGGGGCCTGGCTCTTGTACACCACAGGGCACTGATTTCAATTCCTCAGTTTTTCTACACCCAAAATAAAACTAACCTCCTCCCTGCAGGGAGCATGACAAGAATTCACTGTTCTAGGATTTATTCATATGCTGGATTCATTCTTTGACAAAGGTAAGTTGCAGCTCTAGCGTGGGCACTAACAGTGATATATTTGCGCTGGACACATGCCATCTCTGTCCACAGGCACGGCTTCCCTCACCTCAGATGGAATCTGCTTCCAGCCTCCCTGTTTATCCAGGAGCCTGTCTGGCCAGCTGGATTCTCGCTTCTCCTCTGCCCTTGACTGCTGCATGGAAAGTCCTTGAACTTCCCGGGAACTCAGTCTCGTCATTTGTAAAATGGAGCAGCTGTACCTGATTATTTCTAAGATGCCCTTAAGAAGCACAATGTAGGGTTTCTATAGGTGCTTTTTCCGCCTTTTCTGAGAAAAAATGACATCCCACATGGCTTTTTTAAAGTCATATGAAAAGAACATATGGAGATTATTCATTCACCAAATTTTCCACTCTAAAGGTAACTACTTCCCAAGTTCTTTGTATTTCCAAATATAATGTATTGAATTATACACATATATACAGTAGAACCTCTGTAAGTTGACCACCTAAGAGACTGTAACAAGCTGGTCAACATACAAAGATGGTCTTACTAGCCTAGATAGTTCCTAGGCTAAGGAACTAGGCTTACTGTACTGATATGTGGTGCATGTTCCATCTATGAAAATTAGGTCAACATAAGGAGGTGGTCAACGTAGGGAGGTGGTCAAGTATGGAGGTTCTACTATGTCTAGAGAACTTATCTTGAGATCTCCAATTTGACTTTTGAGAGTTTATCCTACTCTCAGACTCAAATGTGTATGTGAAGATGCATATTAAGGGGAATTAATGCAGTGTGGTCAGTGCTAGGAAGCACTGCAATAACCTGAACCTTCATTAAGGATAAAGGGATGTGATCACACTAAGATCATCAGGAAGAATGAGGTGGGTTTATTTATATGTACCTGAACCAGTTAGGAGTCTTTAGGTTGCAAGGAACAGAAAATCCACTACAAATGGCTTTAAATAATGAAGGAGATTTATTGGGTCACATGAATAGGCACTCCTCAAGGACTTAGTTCTTCTCGTCTCTCTGCTCTGTTGTCAAGGATGGTAGCTTTATTTCAAGAAGGGTTCTCCTGTGGCTGTGAGACACTTAATCCTCATAAGGGTTACGTGTTTCTCCCTCCATTCCAAGGGAGGACAGAGTGATTCTGCTCCAGCAGAAGGATCCTGAAGATTACCTTGATCCCAGGGAAATGGAAAATATCAATGCGATTTAGCCAGTTAGCCCATGTGGTATGTTTCCCAGAAAGTTTCCAGGGGAGCACAGACATGTAAACGAAACGGTGAGTACAGCAGTTACTCCAGTCACGTCATCATGAGTCCTTTCACTACAGTCTTGATGAGAGAAAAATCATTTCTCCAAGGGAGCCACTGTCCATATGGAGTTTGCACCTCTCCCTATATTTGTGTGGTTTGCTCCCGGTACCCTGGTGTATTTAGTCTTCCTCCTGCAGACTGGGTGAATGAGCTTGTCTACCCAGTCCCGGTTGAGCAAAGGCAGACATGCTTCAGTGCCCTGGAATGGAATAGTCCTGTCTGGAGATGGTCCCCACCCTGAGCCCTGCAATGGAATAGTCCTGCCCGGGATTGGTTTCCACCTTACACCTGGAGCTACCAGGATAGGCTCTGGCTACTCATGACCCTGAATTGGAATAAGTGGGCTGGAAAGTGAATGAATGAATACAGAGGATTATAAAATAGACATTCATAAGGTACACAGTAATCATACAAGTGCATGATAATAAAGGGTGCTGTACCAAGGCACTCAGTGAGCCACCAGATTTGTGATGGGTTTTGAACTGTGTGGTGGTGGAGGTGCTTCTTACAATTTCTGCATTACAAACATTTATTCCTCCATTTAATCCATGACCACAGTGATTACTGTCATTCATTGATTTCACCAAAAATTGGGCAAATGGTTCTTACTTGTGTTATCAGTTTCTTAAATGTTTGTGTTCTTCCATTTCCACTTACTATATTAGAAGTGCTTGAGGTCTTTATTTAGAAGTTTGGTGATGCTCTTGAGATGAGAAACTTAATGTTTGTATCAACTAGCGTGTGGCAAAGTTGGTTTTGTTATATGTCATGTCACTTGAAATTGCAGTTTCCAAGAACAAATGGACAATGGTAAGGGAGGACTTACTGTATTTCAGGAAAGGGAAAAGGGAACACACACCAGGTAGGCAGAGACATCCAATGTCCACTATCGCATGGAGTATAAAATTACTTCTAAGATGCTTTGTTAATTGCAAAAGGCAGGGCACAGAGGTGTGAGTACAATAGGCTGCCACTCATGTTTTAGAAAAGCACACCTACACATGTACGTATTATTTTAACAATAATTTTAATCTCACATACATTCATTCATATAAAATAAACACAAGTACCCGTGGGAAAAATAACAATCTTTTAAAAACCAAAATTCTAAGATTCTATCATATATTTAATATTTTCAAATAGCCACTTAGAGCAGAGGACGTGAGCACAGCATTAGCAATGCCTCAGCAGTCCTCCCACTGAGTTTGTCTTCCCACTCTGAAACGAACTGTTCTTTAGGGTTCTCTGGAAGTGAAGAATATTCCGTAGATGAAAACAAACAAGCTTCTCATGCAAATGACAAGGTAATAAATAATATATATGTGTTTGCACAAATCAATTTACAAACATCACTTATTCTGAAAATGTTTTTAAACAATGCCCAAGAGCTAATCACCAGGAACTCCACAGGTAACATAAATCCAGAGATGTTTCTTTTCATATTGAGTTTCGGAAACACTCAGGGCTGCTTAATCAGTCACTCACTCAAAACTGCACCGAATCCTGACAGTTTCTGATAGTTTCCCAAATGCCGCTACTCAGTGGGTATTTTACATTCGCAGAGTTAGATCGTTGGTATAAATTGAGTTTCAGTAAACTGAAGGAGAACTGGAAAAACATCTGTGTGGTGGGGTTGCCCCCCTCCCGGGGAAGAGTGAGAGAACTTTACATAGTCAGTCTACAGAACTAATGAGCAAGAAAGCAGTAAAGACTTCAGAAGCCCATTACAAACTGCCAGCACTACTTTTGCAAAAAAATAAAATTGAATTATATGGATGAGCCTGCATGTGTGTGTACATAAAGTGCTAGATGAAAAAACTGGTTTTACAATAGATTACTGAGTTTGAGTGTTTTCATAAGTGGAAAATGTATCAATAGAAGAGTCTCAGAGTTAAAATGTGGAACAGTCAAACTACATGGCACTGTTTGACATATACAAGGGGGGCGTTGCTTGGACATATTTATCGGTTCATTCAACAAGAGTCTAATTTGGTGCCTGCCCTACACAAGGTAGTCTGTGTGCTGATAGCTCCGATGAATGAAGCAGACACATTAACCTCATGGATCGCAATAGACAAAAAAACACATTTGAAAAGTAGGTAATTGTGAAATGTAGACTAGATAAGAGGGAAAAATTGTCAAACACTTACAGGAGGGAAAATATTACAGAGGAATAATATTGCTAATCCCAATATTCATTGGGAAATAAACATGGATGGGGTAAAATGAGATTGAACACATGAACTCTGGGGCCAAAGGGCCTGCAGTGTCTGGAGACTAGAGATTACTGATCAGGGGCACTAGCTGGTCATTGCTTAACCTCGTTGTTCCCTGGTCCATCTAAGAAGAAGGAAATAGAGTTCTCAGCATGGTTCCCAGCATTTAATCAGTGTTCTGGACAGGTTATTATTATTATTATTATTATTATTATTATTATTATTATTATTACTGTGATTGGTGTTTAGTTGAGCCCCTGCTCACTCTGCTTAGCCTTACCTGTTCCTCTGCCTCATTTTATTATGCATAGAACAGGATACACTATTACAGGCTTAATGATAATATTTTCTTAAAGAAACTTGGAGGAAGCAGAAAGATTACAGAGAAATTCCCTATTTACAATAAAGTTATATTAACATATGTATTTATTCACTAGCAGCCCAGAAGTTTTACCTTTTGTATATTGCTCTGGTCTCTTAATGTTGCCTCTGTGGCATTTTAACGAGCTGTTTATTTGGCAGAATGGTTACTTATAATTTACTCGTTTGGTTTGTTCCTACTTCAATTTTGCTTCTAACGTGTCAGGTGATTGTAATCTGACATTTCTCTGGTCTTCATGTACAACCCAAACCCTGCTTTTACTAACATCCATTTATAAGCACAGTGAAGTTCTTTTTTGTGGTCTTCTGTGGTAGGGGCAATGGGATAGGAGGAGATAAAAGTAATTTGGAAGCAATTAATCCTACATGCCTGCTAAATCCAAGTACTATTACTTTTCCAAAAGACTAATTTTAAAATTTTTTTTCTATATCACTTTTATGAAATTTGTAACAAAACTCTCCTGGAATCTCCTTAAACAATTCTTGGTAGTGGGGCACAGTTCCGTTTGAAAGCTAAAGGATGCAAAATCCAAGAGTGTCACATGTAAAGCACTGATCTCCAAGAGGGGTGATAGGAAAGCTCCAAGTAAGTCCTCAGTTCCAGCGACAGAAAGTCCGAGAGAGAACCAGGAAGAAACTGTTCCGTGTAGGAAATTCAGTGATTTATGTCTCACTCCAGCTGCCCTGTGAGCGACTATGTTAAACCTTGGAGAAAAGTGCCTTGAATTAGGAAGACAGCTTTTCCCCATCAGCCTGAGACTTCACATTAAAAACATGGGAGGTGACTCAGGACCATTCATTTTTTAACATTGATTAAACCCCCCATGTAACATGCACATGAGGAAAAGTATGAGTTTGAGCTCCTTGGAATGTGTCATTTAAGAAAATAGTGGGAAATGCTATACCACAAGGAGGGGCCAGGACTGAGCGGGAATGAGAAAGTCCCTTCCAACCAACACACACCCAAAGTATTGCAAATATGTTTATTTCTCAAGACTGTTTTTTTTTTTTTCCTGCTTTTTTGCTTCTTAGCTTCCGTGGTGTATCTCCAAACACACACACACAAGAGAGACAGAGAAACGGCTCGATCATCTGGATCCATTTAAGGACTGAATTTCCTAAGTGCCAGTCGGATAAACAGACCCTATAATATAGTTGTCACCTGAACAAACCAATGTTTGATCAATGTTCCATTTGCCTAGTGAAGTGTGAACCTTGCCTGAGAGCT
Source organism: Galagoides demidoff (assembly GCA_963574575.1). NCBI lineage: Eukaryota > Metazoa > Chordata > Mammalia > Primates > Galagidae > Galagoides > Galagoides demidoff. Next base: position 15,228 of record CAUYQV010075574.1, on the reverse strand, counting down.
GAAATGACAAATATTAGTAAATGATTATCATCAGTTATCATCAGACAGTTGGTTCCTTGTCCTGCGTGGAGTGAATGATGAATTAGGAGTCTATATGTAGCTATAAACGGTACCACAGCATGACCAGATCATTGAACAATTGATTCAGCTGCTCCATGCTTTCCGGACAGATTGAATCCCTCTTCTGGAGCCCTCAGTCCACAGCAGCATCTCTCTTCCAGAAGTTTCTAACGCTGAGTCAATAGCAGTAGTCTTCAGTTGTTTCCAATGATTCAAATCAGTTTAAAAATGGGCATGCACCATCAATAGGCATATACTTATTATTTATAAAGAATCACACATGATAATGCAATTAAACTGATATTAAAAAATAGTTAACTAAGATGAAATAAACATCTTCAGTAATTTTATTTAATTAACAATGCAAAAAACATTTTTGCTCTCATCTAAAATATCACATAAAAAATAAAAAATAAAATGTCACATAAATTTATTGCTGATTATTTCTCATTAGCATTCAAAATCTCGTTTTTCTTTTAAAATACTTGGTTTTATATATAGTCTTATCAAAACTAAAAAGTTACTTAACAAACATGTGTGAATCTGAATGGAGGGGGGCACATTGTTGGTTCCATTTACCAAGGCTTTATGTTTATGTTTAATTTGCAGTAAGGCTCTCCTCACCTATTGTCAGAGTTTTTGTTGAAATTTGACACGTGAATTTCCATATCCCCTGTTAGAAATGAATGAGAAGTGTGTTCGAAACTCGCTGAAACTGTTTCTTTAGAGGAGTCTTAAACAGACTAGGAAATTTACTTTTCAAGTTTTTAATCTGTTGAGATACAAGGAGTTTTTTAGGAGATTGTCAAAAATAAAAATTACTCAAAGTTGTAAATATTTTTAAGCAGAGATGTTCAAAACCAAGTCTGTTCCCAGAGGCAGTTTTATTTGCTGTCAGTGTTAAAAGCATCATTAGCTTCAGGGAAGGTTCAGAGTGGATATGAATACGTATCCCAAATGGTCTTCCCGTTCCTTTTTTTTCCTTTTTAGCTAACTTCCGAACATATCTGGTTAGTCATCATTGCTTTTACATGTGATAAGATGTTTATGTAGGCTGGGGCCTGTGGCTCAAGGAGTAGGGTACTGGCTCCATATACCTAGAGGTGGTGGGTTCAAACCCGGCCCTGGACAAAAAGTGCAAAAAAAAAAGATTTTTATCCAAACAAACACTGACCTTGTTCGGGGGACAGAGGCCAGTTCCTGAGAGCTGAAATGATAAATATTAGTAAATGATTATCATCAGTTATCATTAGATTGTTGGTTCCTTGTCCTGCGTGGAGTGAATGATGAATTAGGAGTCTATATGTAGCTATAAATGGTTCTCCTTTGCACGGGCGTCTTCAGACAGGATTCTCTTCAGTTTCTGATTTTCTTGCTGGAATCTTTTTAAGCCACTTGCCATTTAGTGAGAATTGATTGAAACCAATAGTATTAATGTAATTGCCACCCAGGACGGCACAGGTATCATCCCCAACATGTCCACGTGCTGAGTGAGCAAAAAGGGTGCTGGGGAAGATGCTGAAGGGTTTGGAATTTCCATTTTTTCTCAGGATGCCCACTTGCCGCACGAAACGGTGGCATCATGAGGCTGCCTGTGTCAGTCCACATATTAAATACTATTAAAGGTTAATTTTTCCTTATTTTAATTAGAAATATCAAAAAAGGTATGATGCTCTCTTCCTACCTCATTGGATTATCTTACATGACCTACCTGGGATGACTGGTCTACTCAACCCCTTTGACTACAGGGCCTTTGCACATGCTAGTGTCTGCCTGACCACTCTGCTCTCCTTCCCCTGTTAATAGTTAACTGCTACTTACCCTCTAGGCTTCATCTACCATATTACTTCTTGTGTAGAGATTCTCAGATCTTCCCCAACTTCTCAGATTAGGCCAGGTATCTTTGTTAAAAGCTCTCATAGAATCCTATTGGTTTCCTTTAGAGCCCTGTGTGACTGAGAATGAACTCTCTGCTCTCTAGAAATTATAAGTCCCATGAGAGTGAGGTTGTATCATTTTCCAGTGTGTTCTCAGCCCCTCGCACACTGCTTCACAAGTATTTCACATCCAATGAATATTTGTAGAATAAATGGATGAATGATGGATTGACTATGAATCTGGGACTTATTCACATATGAGATGTCATTAATCATCTAGTTTTAATTCCCTTATGCGATTGAAGGAAAACTGTTATATAAGGGGGTTATGTGGCCCCAGTCTCACTGCTAGTTGATAAGAGTAGGAACAAACCGCTCTTGGTCCCCAGGGCCAGCATTTTTTCTATACATCCCAGAAGATGTTTAAGAAACGCTGGCATTGGAAACCGCCTCTGTATTCAGATAATCACATTCCCTGAGACCAAAAGCTCTCTTGAAAGAACATGTAAAATAAATTCACAAAAGTAAAGATTCTAAAATAGTAAGACAAAGATCCTAGTATAAAAATCCTTATAATGGCCACAAATTGACAATTTATGAAAGAAGAAATATAAATGACCCATTAACATATGACACATACAATTTAAAGGAAGTATGATGCAAATTTTAAAAAATGTTCTCTTTTCCCATGAGAGTCCTAAAGTTAGAAAAATTGGGGTGTTAGTAAAAATCTGAGAAAATGAGTCCTCTCACAAATTCTTTGTAAGAACATAAATTGATCCAATCCTTTGGAGTCAATTGAACAATATTTATTAAAATGTTAAATGTTCTTGCCTATGGCTTAGCACTTTTAGGATCTAAACATAGAGATTAACAGGTTAATATAAAAGTATATTAAATGCATTACAAGATGTTCACAGTAGTATTGTCCATTATAGTAAAACTGGAACATAATCTAAATATACACCATTAGGAAAATCTTTAAATAAATCTCTATTCAACCAAAGTATGGGATAGTCTGCAGTCATTAAAGAGTGCTGTGGATCTGCATCCATTGATATGAAAAGCTAAGTAATAGTGCAATTTTTAAAAATGTATCACAATATCTGATTTTTACTGTAATTTTAAATAAACGCTAAATTTTTAATAATGGTTATACCTCTGAGGAAGGAAGTAATGTGGGATAATGTAATATAATAGTGTAAACATCCACTGGTTCATATATATGTTTCAGGGTAGTTCCCATGTGTTACAAGTATGTATTTCTACTGAAATTTAGTTTTCTGCCAAATTATTACTTGGGAGAGAGCTTCCTCACTCCCTGCTCCTGGTATTCATTATGATCCCAATGAAAAAAGAAAAAGTAAAAAAAAAAAAAAACAAAAAAAAAAACCAACCAGCAACAACAACAAAATAAAATCCTGATGGACTGCAGCATCCATGCCCACACTGGGGGGAGCTAACCTTCTGCACCTTCCCGTCCAACACGCCAGGACAGCCAGGGGGACAGACAGCAGAGAGCGTTTCCTGTGCAAAGCAAAGCTCCTGAGACTTAACACGGCTTTCCTCAGCGGGGTCTGGACAGACCTATGAGTACACGCAGCAAACACGGGCTGAGTCTCTTTTGTGCTGTCATACTCAGGAGCCAAGTGCATTTTTCCCACCGAAAGTTGTAGTGAACTCAATGCAACTTTCCAATATCCTTTTCCACCCAGTAGGTGGGACAGATCAAATCCAGAAGAATACATATCAGGGGGTTCTTAAGGGACAAACTGTTAAATGAATATGCTGGAATCCTTACTGGTGTCAAAGTTAGAACAGTCAGATAAGACTCCTTAGGACTCTGGCCCTTTGTTTTTCCCTTCTCCCAGTAAACCCTGCACACTTTTCAATATTCACTTGTAATTTCACTCACTTTAAGCCACTCTGACCAACTCAGCTTAAAATAACCTCACTGCCTCTAAACCAACATCATTCATGTCTACTCTGTTACCTAACAAAAGACTGCCCAGTGACACCTATCTCTTGCTCTCTTCAGCTGTATAATCTTTGTGTATTATTTAGCTTGTTTTCCTTCTAATTTTGAAAACTGGGCAGGGACCCTGTGTTAAATTGTTCTATATACAATCTCGCCATAACCAAAATCTAGTAAATACTTGACGTTTAAAAAAAACTACAAGCAATAACGTCCATTAAGCTATGAGTTCTATTTTTTTACTTTAGCGATTTATGTATTTGTGTGCCCTTCACCCTTTCAGGTTTTAATGTCTGCTGTTCATGAAAAGAAAGGCAAGATTTAAAATTAATAATAAAATTCATAAATATTTGCTAGACATTAAGAAGCCCAAGATGAATGAAAAACTCTACAGTCCACCAAATGCAAGTTAACAAAGAGGAAAAAGAGAAACTGGCTGCAACTTTTAGAATGATGCTCGTGCTTCATATCCAATAAAATCCCATGAACAAATGAGGTGAAAACTTAGAAAGATAACTAGTCGTGTCAAATAGAAGTAGGTGTGGTACGTGTATGTTTTAAATTTTAAAATGAAACGCAAGGCTCCTTTGCTTAACGAAGCTAGCTCTTTCATCTTTCACATGACAGTGCAAGTAAAAACTAGAGTTTGGGGGGGGGTGGATTTAAGGCCTCCCTTCAGACATTAATAAACACGATTCCACATTCTAAAACTATTAGGCATAATTTGGCATAATTGCCAATCTTTCCTGAGCACAGGCATGCAACTCAGTTGCTTTAACTGCTAACCTCACTCCACTGAGAGAATGAGCATCTCCGCTGGGGACTCGAGGTCTCTGCCTTCAGAGAAGCATCGTGATGAAATGTGTCCTTGGCTCCGCATATTAAAACAGGATTTCTATTTTCTCAAACTCACTGTTAGGAGTGGAACAGAGAACGTATTTGTTGAGACGAAAAGACATTTTCTATGATGCTATATTGACGAAAACGTATGGAAGGAGAATATAGACATTTGTTTTTATTCCCTCTCAGCCAAATTCCACTGCAAGTTTGTAGAATTCTAAAATTGTCTAGACGTTCAAAGTGTTTTACTCTGTGGACATACGCCCTCTTACCGTGACTTCCTGTCCAGCTTGTCTCATCTGTCTAATTTAAGTCTTAACCCCCCCAGGCAGACACTGTCTATTTTACAATGTTTTCTTTAGAGCAATATTACGCTGACAAGTTCAGTAAATTTTCAATAGCAATAGATCTTGTGTCTCCATTCTCTGCTAACCTGCATTTGTCTGTGCTGGCCTCCTGATTTCAGTGTGTGCAGATCCCTGTTCTTTCACTGAACTATTGGAGTGGGTAGGAATTTTAGTAAGTCAAGTTTTGATTATTCATTTTGAACCTACTCCCTCGTTCATAGCAAAAGGAAAAAAGAAAGGAAGGAAGAAGGTGTGGGGGGAAGAGGTCATATTGAACAATACTGATTAGCGTGAAACTAAAGCAGCCTTGCTTTTTTATTTGGGTAACACACAGCTTGTCCAGGACCACAAATGCTCGTAAACAACATATCTAACTTTTATCATCTATAATGTACTTCATAGCAATTCATTTTTAACCTCTTCACCTCACCCCATCTGTCAAAAAAAAAATCAGTAAATTAAGACACTTCAATGTGGAATGAATTCGGCATTGAATTGATTCGTGGAAGTGTTTGTTGAAATATTTTTTTAAAGTTTTTTTCACTTTTGCGCATACTGTGAAGCGTCAAAATTGAATGAGAGCAGTACGTGGAGGAAATCTTTCTATGTTAGCAGAATGCTTTCCTGGGCCATGCAAACTTGTTGACAGATGCTATTTCAGGATAACTTGGGAACTTTCACAGTAGAAGAGGGTAGTCCTGTTCTGACCATAGCACTTACAGTGAATCACGGAATAAATTATTACTATCTGTGAAGGCTGCCTCTTTGGATAATTAGCAATTTCAAGGTAAGAAGGATAGTAAAGTAGACTGAAGCTTCAACATCAATGGACAGCACATGAGGGTAAGTAGCTAAATTAGACTGCTTTAAATACTATCTAGATCTTTGATCTTCAGTTATATGCTCTTGTAAATTTCAATCTAAAGCTATATTATATATAATCCTTTTGAGTATATAGTAAAAAACTAAGATTTCATAACCCAAAAATGGGATTACACTACAAATTTAGGAATTTTCCAAAAGACGTCACAATAGAATTTATTCTTTGTACACAAATAAAGAAACTGTAGAAATTGTGTCTACCATTTTCATAGCTTTTTTTTCCCCCCAATTTTGTATGCACACTTAAAATAATAAGAGATGTGGAACGTACCCTACGGTCACTTATTTGATTATATCTCTGTCTGTAAATTAAGTTGATGGGTATTTCACATGGGAAATTCAGTACTCTAAAGTTGAAATACAGGTTTAATGACCTCTGTACTGATGTCTATTTTGTAGCTTAGAAAGACCTTTAGAAATTCAACATGAGGCGCAAGATGCGTTGAGACTTGCATTCCTGCTGCTCAGTGACTAAGACTTAAACAAGAATAAAACTAGATGTTTTGCAAATTCATGTTTCAAAAATTTCCTATTATTACACACATTGGTAAGACAAATTAACAAAGATTATCTCAATTGTTATTTTGTAACTACATAGAAAAACAAAAAATGGTTCATGCATATTATTTGCTCCAGATTTGAGCCCTAAGAGGGGGAAAATTCCTTTTTTCAGATGTGAGGACAAGTAGACCTAGATAGAATTTGACCCCATCACTTCTCTTACTTCCTTGGCCTTTCACAAAATACCCAGAAATGTTACCATTTACAAACGCAAAAGAAAAAGAATTATCGAATAAAGTCATTATAATGCACTCTCTCTTTAGTGATTTTCATAAATACATAGCTGTTTTAAAAAGAGATTATCATAAAATAAAAAGCAGAGGCAATTTGTAAGTACACATAATTAGAATATAATGCTTTCATAATACAATATTTTTCCCAAAAGCTCGAGACACATTTCAAAAAATTAGAATCTCATAGGTATCATTGTAGAAAAGTATGTGTCCTATATTGGACCACTACACCTTAGAAAAAAGGTAGTTTTTTAAATGGTTTTATCTTACACTCTTAAAAATGTATTTTCAAATTAAGTGACCAGAAGATATTACTACTGGCAAAGCATTAGCAGGGAAGCGACCTCGATAAAATTACCAGAGAACACTGAATCATTTCTTCTGTTCGTGCAAGTCATAGGGAAAAGTTCTAAAATTAGACAATTACAAAAATAAATCAAATCGGCATGTCATTTCTGCTTTTCTACATTAATAAATTAACCATGTAACATTGTTCAAAATTATGTCAGTTACGCATATAATAATCTTTTAAATTAATGAAGTGATGAAGCAGTTTGAGGACACCCATGATTTACAGGGCTGCTTTTAGCTAATGTTAAAAGCCTTTCATTTAATAAATTAGCCCCTTGAGAAATTACCAAAAATGAATATTTTCAATGCTAAATGTTTCAAGGTTTACACTTTTCAATATATTAACAAATGGCAAGGGAGACGCATTTTTCAAAATATATCTTCTTTTACATATATTTAATTGAAATTAATTAGTACAGTACTTTAGAAGCAAATGATTAGACAAGACCATTTATGAGAATTTGGGTAAAGCAATAAAGCTGAATTTGAACAATAAAATAAATCACATCTTCTCCAAATTTGTATAGTAAATTAGGAATCATTTCAAGCTTTTTGATCAAAGAGAAATAATTCTACAGAATCTATATCCTGACAACAAGTGCTCTTCACTCTAATATTAATTATTGTCTTAATTTTTTGCGTCATTGATCAAGATTGAACTTCATGATTTTTATAATAATTTTTGTTCTGTTCGTCTATAGCTGTGCTAAACATTTCTTTGTGAATTTTTACATGTGATTTTAATTCCCACATATTTCTCAGTTCAATCAGGAGTAACAACAATCGTACCTTAACAAGCAAAGTACGTCATTTCCACTGTCTTGTGGTTTTATGTGGCTTCAGAGATGTGTCGGAAAACAAGAGAAATAATATCTTACGGAGAGATGTTATAAAAGTTTGTCAGGAGAGCAAAACAGATTCCAGTCAACCCGGGATATGCTTGCGTGTGATAACAGCAAAAAAGAAAGGGAGCTAAATATAACTAGCAAAGAAAGCCTGAAATTGATGTTCCCTGCGCTTATGGATTTGTTTTCATAATGTGGAGTCTGATTTTTATTCCACTTCTGAATTAGTAATGTGCCTAGTACATTGGGCCAATTTCTTTTCAAAGCACTTGCAAGCTCCAGCCCTGAAAACAGGAATAATTAATTCGTGTTCTTGAGCCCAATGGATGTAATTTTAGGCAGGCAGATGTCAAGGAAATAATTTTTAGAATTCTTATAATCGATGGCAGCGTAATGGAGAATTGCCTGTTGGCATTTCAAATGATTTTAAGGAATTTTAAACTTTCATCAATGAATTTTTAATGCATACTAATAATGGACTCTCATGGGTTTGTAGTCTATGCATAGTGAAACGGAACTTTAAGCATATTATTATTTTCCTTTAAAAATGGCTTGGAGAAAGTAATAAAAGTGTTGGAAATGCAAGACTTTCAGTTTCCTTATAATATATAACGGCATCAAACTCGTCATGAATACAATTATTTGGGTGAACTATATTTTCAAGAGTGAACAAAGAAAAGGGTAGAGAATCAAAGATCATTCAAATATGCATATCCAGTGTGTAAACATTTGCAGAAGGATCCCCGTTTGAAATTAGAGCTACATTTACATCCCTGACTGTGGCTTCCCCGGAATGAGCCTGTACAGTCGGCAGAACCCTCCACACATGTGAAGGAAACAGCACACGCATTTGAGGAGGACAAATCGCAAAATACTACATATCCCAAAGTTTGAAATATCTGACATTGTTTACCACTGATATTGAACTCTTTATTATCATTGGGGTTATTTCCAAAAAGTCCCTTCGGAAAGTACAAATTTATACGGGTACAGGAATTGACAAAATCTTGGTCTGGCTGAACTAAAACCTATTGAAATCACAACAGGAAGAGAGGTGAGAGGGATGTGGAAAGCTCTCCGAGGGTCTGTGCTGACCAGCAGAAAGGGAGCCGGGCCTATTTCGGGAGGAGACTGGAAAGGAAAGCTGAACTTCGGGTGGGTCGGGCCGCATGTTCTAATCCACTCTAACTCTGGGAAATGGGATTTTATGTCTCTGGGCTTTAATTGTGTCTGTACTTGAACTAGAATCATGGTGTCTGTTTTTAGAGAGAACGATAGTATCTTTCCTTCCCCGGCTCTGTAGAGCTGTAGAAACACCAGGGGCAAACGTATGAAAGCATTTGTAACTCTTTGAAATAATTATGCTGTATAGACCTGAGGTTTAAGTAACTTGACTTTGCCAAGCTTTTCAAAGTAAACAATGGCTAAAAAAAAAAAAAAAAAGACCTTACAGATTAAATATATATTTATAGTGTATGCATATATTTTTATAGAGTCAGAAATTTTATCTGGTTTTTATGGCAGATTTCCTATATTAAGTGTGTTCAATGGAGCTAATAAATTTATATTCCCTGTGCATACTCCAGCAAACGGCCGGGGTCGGGGAGGGCAAGGAACTTTCCCCAGAGGTGGAGGAAAAACTCAATTTTCCCCCATCACGTTCTAAATGGAAACCTCAGTGGAAACTTTACATCTTAAGTTTTCTCCCCATAGAAACAGATGCCCAGTGGCTGAGAGGCTTAAAGACGTATCTGCACTCTCTCTGTTTTCAAGGCTGCAGTTTAAACGTCAGGCAAATCTTACTTTTTACAACATAGAGAACAGTGAATCGGCTGTTGTTTTTCAAAATAGAGTGCAGTCTGCCCCACAGACACAGATCCAATAAAATGCTCTATTTATTGGCTAAGCATTAACAGCGTCTCTTGGTTTACTCCTGTGACCCTCTTTGGCAGTTAGTCACACATTCCAATTGAGCAGACGCCACAAAAATATCCCTCATGTCGAAGGAAAAAGAAGAAGCCTAATTGGCCATCGACCTCTCCCTTCCAGCTCCTCTGATGTCACAGCCCAGGGGCTTCCAATTCATCACCCCTAGGACCAGACAATCTGGACTGAGAAGGTGACAAAAGCAGGCAAGGCTGAGTACCAGATTCCAGCCAGCTCCCTTGCCCCTCGGAGCATCACCACTTCTGTGAGCAAAGCCGCAGTGACGACCAGCACCACCAGCTGAATCAGTGCCCACGGCGACCCCCACCGTGACCCTGCACATTACCCAGAGCAACGTTTGCTACTTTGTTTTTATTTCATTTATTTTTCATTTCTTTCCACTAGTATCTTCTATTCCTAACAGTGTTTTTCTACCTTTTTATCTCCCAGCACACTTGCACCTATCGTTAAACTTCCACGACACACTTAAATTATGTTGATTTTTTAAAAAAGAGAGAGAGAGAAAAGAACATACTTACTGTGCTTTGAACTCCTTTTGAAATAATTTAATTCATGATCTTTAAAAATTGTCACAGCACGCCCAAGATCCCCTCATGGCACGTTGCTTGAAAATCACGGATTGCACTAGTGGTATAATCCCATTTAGGATAATGACATAAAATTTCCCTTTAAAACAAATCTATTTTCAAATAGATTTACAGAAATGCATGCAACTAATAGCATGGGGAACTAAAAATATGGTAAAGATATGGCAATACAAGTGAAAATGTTTGGAGAATAGCAGGATGAGAGTATGTTGCACCAAAGAATGCTAAAGCAATAGTGGGGAAAGAATAACCACTTTCCTCTGAAAGGTAGAGTTTTATAATCATAGGTTTTTCATTTGACCTAGATAAGATGTATTATTATCACCATTTTACAGATGGGGAAACTGAGGATCAGAAGAGGCTCAACTTACAAGTAACTAACACTGAGAGAGAGATATTCAGCCTTCAAATGAGGCTTTCTGCTCCAAAGGAAATATGCTTTCCAGTTTGCCAGACTTTCAACAAAAAAGTTACATGAGCCATGGAGAGTTAAATATTGCCTTTGTGTTAAATTTTTACATGTACCCAAAAAGCAATATTTTAGTACACTTTCTGAACAACAGACATAATAGGAAAATTCCTTTTGAGTGTTATAGGCTATGAACCCATCTGAACTAATTAGTTCAAAAGGGTGTTAGGAGGTTAATTAATTCATGGTGATAAAGTATTTCGCAGATGGAAAAATGCCATGTGAAATACCAAAAATTACCATACCTGTATCACGGTGCAATATTTATATTCAGTAAAACTATAAGTAAGGAAAAAATATACATATCATGAAGTTGTTACTCCTTGGATGGAAAGGTGATGTCCTTCTTGTGGGGATACCAGCATTTGTCAGTGAGGACTGAGGATCAGGGAGTGGACAGACATTTACAGACAGGTGAACGTGTTTACTAGAAGATGCTGCCACTTCATTGCTTTATAGAGAAAGCAGGAAAAATATTAAAATAAGCCTTGTCACTATGATTTTTTAAAAAACACAACAAAAGTCATAATTTCTGAAAGCAGAATTTATAGTTTCAAATGCAGCTTTAGGCATAAATCTATACTCTGAGACCACAAATTGTATGACAGCCTTAGATTAAAATGGTTCCTCAGAAATGTAAATATTCTTATGTGAAAGGGTACACGCTCAGCCCCAGCCAAAGTTACACCAATGTATGCAGTGCTGATAAAATCCTCAGAATCACTATCTGGTCAAACACCTTCATGAACTCCACATGGAAAGCCATCCTTTCCGATAAGTGAAAAGCTCATAAACAAAGATACATTATAGCCCTGTCATTTTTCAACAAAACAGCCAATTTGAAGGTTCTCTCATAGGAGACTTCATTTGGCTTTTTATAAGAACACTGTTTTACTGTGTAATTTATATTTTTTCCAAAAGAATAAAACGCTGCTTGTTTTAACCGAGTACCTTTGCATTTGTAAGAGGTTATTTATTTCCTATAGAGACAGAGACAATATCAGTTTGATACAAGGTAGGCATGTGATCTGAAATAACACTCTGAAGTGTAAGGAAATGTAACCTAAACTCCAAGTGAAAGGCTAGAGACCACTTACACGAGCATAATTATTTGAACCTCCGACCTTTCGTGCTGAAATTAGCGAGCATTTTCATTTTCCATATGCAATCACTTACTGTCCTTTTTCTGCTATTAGCGTTTCAAGAAGCAAGGACGTGTAAATGAAAAAAGAAGCGGGGGGGGGGGGAAGCCCTCTGTTAATTTGAAGCTGAGTATCTGCTCCACTAAAATTGACAAAAGTATCCTCTTAACAACTGCCACTTTCCAACAATACAGCTTTGCAGGAAGATGTGCTGGCGAGAAAGCCAGTTAGTGTGACTCTATTCCGAGTCTTTGGATCAGTTCCGAGGAATGTCTTTCGTTGCAAAGAGTTATGCTTTAGATTTTTGGAACCAGAGCTCTCTTACAGATAAAACTACACAGAAAAACGTGTTTGTCAGTGTGCCCATCTGAACACTTGTCCTCTCACTTCAGTGGTATTTTGGCACCTTATGAGTAGGAGTCCTTTAAAACTCCGGATGATGAATTGTTTTGAACAATTGGTTTGAACAACGTGAAACCTGGGAGCTTTTGGAAGCTCAGAACAAGCAGCTTGCCTGTCCTCGAGCGTCCCGGTTCTGATTTGTTAAGGAAAGAACAACAGGATTAAAAACTGCCTATGTCGTGTGTGTGTGTGTGTGTGTGTGTGTGCTTCACATATTAGGGTCCATTTAGGAAAGTGGGGAAACTGGCCTGCCCATGACTTTCACCTGCCCCACCCCGAGGTGGGATAATGACTCTTTGTAACTATAACATAGAGAGAGGCATACTCTTCCCTTTCTTGAAGTCTGGCAAATTCCTCAAAATGGCTATCTTTTACAAAGTGACATTCGTTAGCTGTTAAACTGTCAAGCTACCTGTACATACTGAAGGTGACTGACTCCACTGAAGTTAAACACGACCACGGCCTTGATAGTCACAGCAAAGCAGCGGCGACACGCCATGGCATGGAGGTGCCCAGAAGGCAGAGACCAGGGAGTCTCTGAACAAAAGGGAAGAAGAAACTGAACCATTTCCTGCCATGTTCCACCTCCATTCCTTGACTCCCCGGGCTCGTTAGGGCTGGGCAGACCTGAACATGTTTGCAACTAAGGTTGAATGAGATTTCCCGGAGTTCACAGCATACCTTAGTTGTTTCCGTCACTCGCCGACCCCTCGCCACTGTCAAGACCACCAGCCCTTTTCTTCTGCTCTGCTGAAATACTGAAATGCTCTCAGAATGCTTTAAAGAAAGTGATAGTTGAAATTTGGAGGAGCGTGCCTCAATCTGATGGGGGTAAAATAAAAAAAAAATTCATTTTTGCACCACCAGCTTCTTTCTCCGTCATAGCCAAATAATGGCAATTTAATTCAGAACATTTATTGATCAGATGCTCTACACAGGCCCCTGAAGCTTTAGAGCGGAGAGCAAAAAGGGTTCAAATTGTGAGGAAAGGATAATAAAGCTTTTGAGTCTTTCAGCATGGCCAGGATAATCTTCAATAAATGTAGGGGTGGGGGAACAAAGCATAAAATGAAGTGGTTTGCATAGGATGAATCTCCATGGAAGGGAGAGAAACCAAATCTTTGTTTATTATCAATATTCACCAAACTTTAAAACAGTAGATCTTAACCACGAGTGACTAGCAGTCATATAAACAGGGATTGTTACTGAAACTTCTGGGCTCAGAAATAATCAGCCAGGGTGTCTTCTGACTTAGACTCCCTGGAGAATTTTTTCTGAAGTGCTTTTGGCCTACATTCTGGGTAAGAATAACTCAAATCTATAGTTCTCAACCCTGGAGGACTAATCATAAGAATCACCTACAGGCATAAAAATACAAATTCCTGGTTTCTGTCTTATACTGAGTTGGTGCGATCTTTGGAGGCAGGCCTCCAGAATATGTGCTGTTGAAAGCCTCATAAGCAATTATGATTATCAGGCAGATTTTGGAACCACTACTCTATACCACACCCCGAACAAGTCCCAACATTGTCCACAGAGCCTGAGTGAATAGGTCCAGATAAGGTCCCAGCATCTGCTCTTTATTGAGCATCTGGTGTGAGGGTTATGAAGGCTACACTGTGTGAATACCGTGAAGAGATGTACCTGGGCTGGGGAACTTGAACCTGTATTTGAAGCCTCTGTCCTTCTTATCCAGTCACTTACTTACACATTCTAAAATCATATTATAAATTTACCAAGTATGTGCCTGGCACTTAGGGCATTCACCTAGCGATAGAGATAAACGCACAAATAATCATAATACACAGTAGCGAGTGTGTGTGTATAAAGATATGCAAAAGAAGTGAGGTATAAATACAAAGGAGGAAGTAACCAACAGACAGGAAAAGGTGGTGAAGGCTTTGCAGAAGACAGATTGACTTTAAATGTAAGACTGGAATTCTGGATAAAGGAAAAATTATGTGAAATAGCTACAGTTTTTCTCATTGTGTGGCCCTCAGACCACCTTTATCAGAATACTCAGGGGGTTGGCTCACCCCAGAACAAAACCATCACGATTTCTTGATGTGAATTACTTTTGAGATGGCGTTAATATCAGGATACATACCATTAGGTTTCACCGTTAACATTTGTAAGGTAAAGTCTAAAGTCTGAGTTGTAGTTGAGTCCTTCACCCAGGAAGTGTTCCATACACCCACATTATACCTAATAGGCAGGAACTTACCAATGCCCCTCCCTGCTTTCCCTTTCTTGAATTTAATTGTGTTTTTCTCTTGTGTGGGCCTGTAATTGTCCATCTACTATTTTCAGATTAGTACTGAATACATGGGGTGCTTGCTTTTCCATTCTTGAGATGCTTAACTTAGGAGAGTATTCACCAAATCTATCCCAGTTGCTACAAAAGCTGCAAAGCCTCTATCTTTTTTTATAGCTGAATTTTGGAAAAAAGTATGGAGAATCCTCAAAGAACTCAAAATAGACCTCTCATGCGATCCCACAATCCTATTACTAGGCATTCACCCAGAAGAAAAAAACAGAATATGGATTTCTTTTTTTTTTTTATTTATTGGTCTCTGTATACAATGATGCAAACATGGGGTACATTGTGCTGTTTCATATACAATTTGAAACACTCTCATCAAGCTGGTTAACATAAATTTCATGTCATTTGGTTAATCATTGTATCAACACATTTATATTCTAGTTCTAG
>CAUYQV010075571.1:0-13568 GCA_963574575.1 Galagoides demidoff | reverse complement strand
CAAGCGAGTCTCCTGCCTCCGCCTCCCAAGTAGCTGGGACCACAGGCGCCCGCCACAACGCCCGGCCATTTTTTGGTTGCAGCCATCATTGCTGTTTGGCGGGCCCGGGCTGGGGATTTGAACCCGCCACCTTAGGTGTACGTGGCTGGCACCCCAGCCAATTGAGCCACAGGCACCGAGCCGTAAATTTACTTCTTATAAGCATGAGAAAAATATGGCCCAATTTTGGGGGAGGAAGGCCTTAAAAAACCTCATGAAAGTAAGCATGCAGATTAAAACAAAAATCCTCTTAAATAATATTTTGCACTGAAGACCAAAAGGGCACTCTATGTACTAATATTGTAAGGAATGTGCTAGTTAGAGGAGCATCAGCATTAATAAATATTCTTATCTGCTGAATTTCATGGTTTATAATAGGAAAGGCTATTAGGGAAATAGTTTTGCTAATATCAATGGGATGACAGGACATCAAAACAATAAAGGTCCAATAGAATGTTTTGAAAGCCAGAAGCTGAGGGTCATGTCCATAGTTACAGCAGAGTGAAAACCAAGGGAACCAGACCTAAAGAGAAGTATGAAGATTGGTGAACGAATATGTCATCCCTAGAGGCAAAATGTGTGCACAGACAATAATACCACTATTCACTTGCACCAGCAGATGAAATCAAAGGTAGATGATGAGAAGCAGAGGTCCTGATAAAAAGTTATCGTTTCTTACTCAGTTTCTAAACCCAAAGAAATTTGCAGACCCAAAATCCACCAAAAGATGTGGCTGGGTCCTAAGGAGAAAGAACTTTTACAACACCAAAGCAAGTATATAATATAGTGAAACTCCAAGAGGCTTAAGGGCAATTGTTCAATTACTGAATACTGGGAGAAAGAGAATACCTAATTATTGTAAATATCTGAAATGACATCGTTATCTAGAGACCTAAAGTATTATAATGATTTCCTTATTAGAATTAGGACAGGGGAGTACTATTTTATACATGAAGTTGAGCAAAGAAAACAATTTCTTTGTGAGGAACATGAGCCCATTCAGATTCTTAGATTCAGATAGTCATTAAAATAAGACAGCAGTCATGTCCTACTTCCCCCCTTTTGATCTATGTATTCATGTATTTAAACTGCTTGCTGTTAACACAAGTAATTTTGAATTAACCTAATAATGCCTTACCTGATACCACTATATTCCATACCTTATTGCTTACCAAAGTATAGCCAATCAGTAATCAATGTTATTTCTGTAAACCAATGGGAATTCCTGACAGAACTTCCATCAGCCCACTCTCTGTCCCTCACCTCTATTTTTTCCATTAAAAACTACCATATTAACAAAGGCCAAATAGAGCCCATATCCAAGGTTACTTGGATCTAAGTTTGGGGGGTAGCTATATTTTGGCTCAAATAAATTATTTAAATCACATTTAGTTCTTCAGCCTCTTCCTTTTAGGTTT
The DNA here is from genome assembly GCA_963574575.1 of Galagoides demidoff. NCBI lineage: Eukaryota > Metazoa > Chordata > Mammalia > Primates > Galagidae > Galagoides > Galagoides demidoff. The sequence continues at coordinate 12,111 of CAUYQV010075571.1, read as the reverse complement.
ACAAAGTCAGGGCCAAGGTCTGATTTACAGTGGGCCTGCTGTGTCCACAGAGACCAGTAGTCATTTCTCTTGTCAGTGAATAATTAAAATTGACATACTTGGAATTTGGTGAAAACCTCACATTGAATACATAGTCTGATAGGAAAATATTATACCATAGAAGTAAAGTGAAAGTCTATTAAACTACCAACCACCCTTCCTAAGAATGTAAATCAACAGCAATATCATATTCCAGAGATTATGGGGAAAATTAGTGCCACCCTTAAAGATCTAAGATTTAGGGGTTGTAGACCTCATTACATCTCTGTTTAATTCATAAGGCTGACCCCTTGAAAATCTGATACATCATGGAGAGTGTTTGTACAGTATTGCAAGATAAACCAAGGAATAGCCCCAAAGGCAGTCTTACTGCCAGAGGAGACACCTATGCTAGAGAAGACAAATACAGTGTCAGAAACATGATATATAATTATTGACTAGTCATTCCTTCCTTCTCAATTCCGTTCAGAATAAAAGTCCAGAAACAGTTTACTTTTACAAGGAAAAACAATAGTACACAATCACAGCTTTGCCTTAGGGCCACCTTCTTACATAATGTAGACCAAGGAGATCTAGATCGTCTGGATTTCTCACAGTTGATCAAAATGATCCACTTCATTGATGGCACTATGTTGATTGGCCTTATGAGAAAGAAGAAGGTAGTATATACAATCATTGGAAATTCATACATGCTCCAGATTGTAGGAGGTAAGGCCTATCTGGGGTAGATTCTGGGGTGTCAATAAAAGAATTCAATAAAAGAATTAGGAGTCTGGGACATGGTAGCTCCCAGGAACATATTGGGATGTGGAAAAATTATTGAAATTTGTATCCTCAACCAGATAGAAAAATAGTTTCCTAGTGACCCTCTTTAGGTTCTGGATGTGACATATTTCACACATAGGGGTACTCTTCCCATTAATACACTGGGTTACATGAAATTTGTTAGCTTTGAGTGGGAATCAGAAAATATCTCTACAGCAGATTCAGGCTACAGTGCAATCAATTTCGTGGTTTGGGCAATAAGATGCAATAACTTCTATGTAGTTGGAATTAATCCAGGTAAGGAAGGGACAGCTACTCATATGGAATTTCTAGCAACCCCCAATGAGAGAATTAGAATGGCCATTGTGATTCTACACCAAAGCCATGACAAGTATTGCAAAAACATATACAGTTTTGAAAAACAGCATCTGGGATGCAACTGGGGTCTGAGAAGAATGGGATGTCTGGTCATGGGATACCTAGTGGCCTTGAGTCCAGAGCTGCTCTCCAAGCACTGGGCCCTATCAGACCCCCCAGGATATAACAGAAAGATCAAATGACAGTGTAGTGTAAGTTGAAAGTAGAATACAATATTGAAACTTCCTAAGCAAGAAGCCTGGACCCCTTTACTCTGTCTACTGTCGTTGCACTGCTTCTACTGTAGTTTATGCCTAAGGCACTATAGAGGACTCTCAACCACTATTTGGAAAAGAAAGAAAAGGACCAAGCTTGTTGCATGGATGGGTTAACTTTGCATATAGGTATAACCCAAAAAGTGGACAGCAGTTAGTCTACAGCCTTGTCCTGAAAGACAGTAGCAAAGGAAAATCCCCCTACTAAGCTAAACTTTGGACATACTTGAACACCGAGTAGAGAAGGAGCTGAAAGTTAAAATGTACATGGCCTGCCCAGAAGATTATTATTTTCATTTATAGGATTTTATCAAATATAGATACAATTTATAAAAAGAACATGGGTTTTGGTTTTCTACTGATATACAGATTTAATCATCATTTTATTTTGGGAAGGTACTAAATTTACTGTATGTGCTGAGGATTAAATTTTGCATTAATGTGTGTATATATATATATGTATTATATATATAGTATATATATGTATTATATATTATATATGTATTATATATGTATTATATATAGTCTATATATGTATTATGTATTATATATATAGTATATATGTATTATATATTATATATATATATAATGAGTTCACACAATTTAAAAATAAAATAAATGATTAAAAGTGTGAGTATGAGTGCTGTCTGAATCTGAACTGAATAAACTCTTTATTTGATTTTTTGCAATTAATTTTTGTGCAATTGATTTTGCAAGGGGAGGGCAATATAGATAGAACCATTTTTTTGCTAGTTTCTCCAAATTTATTAATATTATCCCTTCTTTCTCTTTTAGTCATCCAAACATATTCTTTCAGTTTCGATTGTCACTAAGTAAATAATACCCCAAAATAAAATAGGCTTCCAAATTCACTGGCCACAAAGAGTAAAATGATAGTATCTCTTGAAATGAAAACATAACTAGGTCCAGGATGGAAAAAAAATCTTTAAAAAATCATGGATTTCAGTCCCTGTTTTCTATAAAACTACATTTTTGACACACAATCTTAGAACGGGATAACATTCATATGGATGACATAAAATAATAAACATGTTTTCTCCCTTCTTATACAGTTCATTGGAGTCTAAGTCTATAGCATATATGTAGTAGAAAGTACTTGCTTTTTCAATAGAATCTATTTCTACCATTGGCTCGGTGTTACATGGATTTTGAGAGCAAATAACTCCTGACCCAAGAAACTTTACCTAAAGAAAAAGTAAAACCAATTACATCATGTTATCACAAATGTTAACTTTAATCGGCAGTATAAATTTAAAAAGTTATTTTTGTTGCAATTACATAACTTGTGAAACTGCCTATATTAAACTAATGTAAAGTCATAAGGCAAGAACTGGCGTAGAAGTCTGATTTCTACAGAAGTATAGGCATAGCTAAAAGTTAACCAGCCATTGTTTCCTCATTTGCCTTTCTATAGTTGCTTTTTACCCAGAAATCAGGTATCCCTGATTGTCATAACACTTGTAACTTCCCTAATCATATCTATAGATAACATCATTATTTAAAATCTAAGGCTGGTCTTAGAGGTAGTTTCCAGACTCTGCCTTGGGAGGAGTGACTGACATAAACTGGAGCAGTGGCCATACTTGGGAACTGACTCAACCGGTCTGGTCCTGTGGTCCTCTACCCAGGAGCTCTCTCAGCAAAAGAAGACAATTTCTGCTTCCCAACCCTGTGAGTTCATCCCAGCCAATCAGCAGACCCAATTCTCTAGCCCTTTATCTGCCAGACTACCTTTACAAACTGATCCTCAAATTCTCAGGGAAGTGGATTTGAGAAATTTCTCCCATCTCCTCACTAGGCTTGCTGCAATATCAGATTCTTTCCCTGTTGGAACCCCTCCTGTTTCTGTGTATTAACTGCCTCCAGAGCAGCAGGGAAAAGACCACCCAGGTGGGTGGTAACTTGACACTTATTGAGTTTTTCTTATGTTACTTAGGTGTAACTTGTCTCCCCACGTTGCCTATAACTTCTTCAAAAGCAGAGACCATCCTTTCTATCTTTCCTATATCCTTTAATTTCTACTACAGTTGTTCCCACTGTGAAATCATTGTCTTAGAAGTATGCTTGACATAGGTACCATTATCATCTCCATGTACACACGAATAAGTTGATGCCTCTTTTAAGAGACCAAGTAGCTTGCATAGAATTGTAGCTAATGGACAGGTGAACTCACATCCATTGGATTCCAAAGCCAATATTATTTTCCATCTATATCACAATAATTTTTGCATCACTTCAAAAATTGATGATGAATTACAAAAAATTTGGAGCAGTTTACTTTTTCACTTCCAATGTCACAGAGCTTGTTAGTCTAAAACTATAAGTGCACAGTGTAAGTTTGCTGTTCTTTCTTTCTTCTTTGCTTCCTCTCTTCATCTAGTATTTGAATATTTATTCAGCACTAAATACTGTGATAGACTGTAAGAATTGTTTTGCCCTATATATCCCATTAGGATTTAAGAACAAATTGCAAGATTTGAATCAAATCACTGTGCATTATACCATAGTTTACAATACATGGTTCTCTTGTATAAAGAGAGACTGTCATCTTAATCATTAACAAATATTCAAATTTTAAGTAATCTGCAACAGCAGAATTGCTTTGGCATATGAGCTATTGCTCATAGAGCATAGAGGTTTTTTTTAATAATTGTGGCAAAATACTAAATTTTGAATAATTTATGAACAGAAAAAACATCAGAGTGCTTGTGAATGTTGCTTATTATTCATGTTTTTTCTTTGAGTCCATAGTAATATTAGCTGTTATTTTTGCGTTCACACTGTAGATAGGATTTTGTTATTCCTGTCTTACAAATAACGAAAGTGAGGGTTAAGGAACTTCAACAATGACCCGAGATCACACAGCTTTAAAGTGGTAAAACTGAGGTTTGGAGCATGATTGTTTTTGTCAGAGCCCATGAAGTTTCCCACTGCCCTATTTAGTGCTAGTGCAGGGAGTTTAAATGGATTAATCTAATGTAGTTTTTAGAACATTAAAGAATATTCCCATCAAATTCCTAATTAAATAATACCCCAAATTGTAATGTTAGAACAGAGAGTATAACTCTGTTATGGAATTATTGTCCCCTTATTATACTTGCAAATTTGTAATTAGAACAAAGACTAAATGTACTGGTCATAAACATACCTTCAAAAGACACACAAATGATTAGTTTTTAGATTGTCTTTTCTGTCCTAATGACAGACATTGGAAAGCTTTCTTGTGGCACTTTGGGGATTTTTGCATATTGCTATAAATTATTCCACATTTTCCTTCTAGAGTCTTAATCTTATATATTTTAGGAGAGAATTGTGACTATTTTTCACATTGACCCAAAGAATATTGCGTTCAATTTCCCTGAAGGGCAAAAAGTCCTGTATTATTGTGATCACTCTAAAAGAAAATGGTGAGAAGATCAAAGACTGTTTTTTAGCACCATTGTTTTAATTTAAATTACTGTTTGGGCTCTGATTATCCACTAATGCTAGAAATTGTTAAGAAGTTAATGGCTTACTTCATAAAAATAATGTCATAAAGAAAATTAAACTGTATACAAACTAAGTCACTTGACATTTTCATGGAAGACAGTTTTATAGCAATCTTTATGGCCATCCCTGAACTTATTTTTTTGGGAACTTTTTTCTAACATTGGTAACATCATTCATTCCAGACATACAATAGCAACATCTTAAGCAGTTGGCGTCCCCACAGAGACTGGAGAGCAGTAGGGGTTCTGAGTCCTTTAACTCAGAATACACCTATCACATACCTTATAGTGTACCTTCTCTTTTGGCAGTGGTAGAGTTTCAAAACTGTTATTTCTTTTTGGAAAATATTCTAAAGGAAGGGAATTCTTGATGCTAACAGTCATCTCAATACAATTGAAGAACCTACAAGGGAAGATGCAAAAGACATGACTTGGTAGTCATATTTTTCAATAGATTGCAATGTTTTAAAGGGATTTTTGTCTACCTTAACTGAGTTGGACAGATCTGTAAATATACATTTTCTTCAGATCTTCTCAATGAGATCACACAGCTGTATAACAACTGTGAATATTATAAAAGTTATGTGTCTACACGAAAAAAACTCATCAGTGACACAGAATAGGCCTCTTGGACTTTCAAGGTAACAAGAGAGTTTTTTTTTTTTCCTGTTACTACTATAGTAGTCTACATTTATACTAAGTCAAAAACATGTAGAAGACTCAGAAGGATTTATTAAGAGCATGACTCTACCTAAAATTTTTTTATTGTTATTGCAAGAGGAGCTTTTACTAGAATTATAAGTTGCATAAAGATAGATTCCTACATGTATAATTGGAGACACAAAACGTTCATAATGGCACACCAGAGTAAATATGAGTCAGTCATTATGTACAAGAGTACTTTCTAGATAGCTAGATAAATAAAACATCCTTAGAAACATATCTAGGGATGCTGGTAATTTTGATTAAAAATTCTGCAGCTTCAACAGAACTACTTCTTCTACGATAACTCTGTCTAAAAAAAATAGTTACTTAATTTCTATATCTATCACATATAACAACGAAATGGCTTTCCAAGTGTGTACGGAGTTCTTTTTTTTTTTTTTTTTTTTTTTTTTTAGTTTTTGGCCATGGCTGGGTTTGAATTCACCACCTCCAGTATATGGGGTTGGTGCCCTGTTCCTTTGAGCCACAGGCACCGCCCTACCGAGTTCTAGTTTTAAGCAGAAATATGAGTTCATTCTATCTATACAGAGATTCACAACTACAATTACTTTGGGATTATCATAGTCAATTGTTGTGTACTTTGATATAGTTTGACTGGCTTTAGTTTGGGGGGTATTTCTTAAGCTACAGAATTTTAAGTGTGGTTGGTCCAAAGTATTAATTGTGGCAATAAAGCATGTTTTCCTCAAAGCCAATCTTGTTCTAAAGTAAATTCTGAACAGTCTCTATGAAGAAATACTATTTGTCATTTTGGGTATGTTACTTTGTGAATATATGAATGTTAACAATTCTAAATATATTTTTTAAAAATAAATTTGTGAAACTTTCACTTCTGAAAAAAATTAGTGTTTTGGTCCACATCATCTATTCATGTGTTAGAAGTAAAAAGCCAAGGTTAAGTAAAAGAAAAATAACTGCTGAAAATCCACAAACCACACTTCATTTCAAAATCAGAATTTTCTCAACCATCAGCCAGATTTTCATGAAAATATTTGTCACATATTGAAATACTCATTGGATGTGGAGTTATGTCTTCAAATTTAAGCCAACCCATAACATAACATTCAATATTAAATGTTAGTAGATGCTATCAATCTAATAATACAGAGACAGAAAGATTTCGAAGTAATTGTATAGAATTAAAAATAATATTGTTAACTTAGTAATTTTCATATCTTTGGAACCTAATTATCATTCAAGTATAAAAATGTAATCCATTTCATTACATTTCTTTAAAAAATGTTTTTTAAATTGAATTCAATGAAATTTGTCTTAAAATGTATTCTATCACACATGATGCCTTTCATTGTGCTAAAATTTTTATGCATAGTTGTAATTCATCAGAAGAAATATGAAATTGTATTATGGACTTTATTATTTTTTTTTTTTGTATTATGGACTTTCAATTCTCTCCTGTCTCTCGTGGTTATTTTATAAGAAAATTTCTCCTGAACATTTTTATTTTAAGACTACATGTACAAAAGGAATGTGTTATCTACTATTGTACACCATAGTCGCCTGCCCTCTTAGAAATAATAAATGAGAACTTCTGCTCATTCCTGATATTCAGGTACACTTATTTAAATATATCTCCCAGCTATGAATCAAATAACCTCTCTCAAACTTAAATAGACAGAAAGAAACCATGAGGAAATGCTTCTTTTTCTAGCAACATCACAGGGTGAAAAATTCAATAGCTTTTCTTTTATAATTCCTGCTTTTTAGTACTTTAGTTATTTTTTCTTTATTAATTATTTATGAACCATTAGAGATAGGAAAAACCCAACTGTGTTTCCTACTTTTACGCTTATCATTCCATAAAGAATACTGTACTTCTGGTCACCAAAATGTGTGGGGGATGTTTATCCATGCACCAAGCAATTCTATAGCTCACCAAATGGGTATCCTACAATCAAATTCAATCTGACTACCCACCTGGAGTTAAAGTGCAAACACACAGGTCAGTAAGGGCCCAGACCCTCAAGACTGCCCCCTACTTCAATAGACCAGGGGCAAGTCCTGGGGTGTGGCCTGTACTTTTGACCCAAAATGTGCATAAAATTAGAGATAAGAAGAGATGAATTTCCAGTTATTATTTACTTCCTTATGCCCATTTGTAAGAAGTGATTTCTAAAACCTGTCATTTTACAGGTGAAGTCATTTCACATCAGTATCAAGGAATTCCTGTTATTTATTTTTGTATAATAGAGCATCCCAAATGTAAAAGCTTAACTAGCAATTTATTAGCATCTTTCACAGCTTTGAGGATTGACTTGGGTGGCTTCACTAGAGATCTCTCGCGGAGTTCGACTCAGTTGGAGGGTGAGACTGGACTTATTTGAAGACTATACAGCGATCCAATTTGGCTTCTCCACTGAAATATCTGGAGCAGAACTGGGACAAAGGAAGAGATAAGCTCTGGCCAGACTTCTTTCTGTCCAACTGACCTCGCTGGGTGGCTACCTTGGCTCTCCTTTCACAGCTTACCAGCGTTAGGGTAGTAAGAATTATTATATATTGTTGGCTAAATTTTCCTAAACATTCTATAAGGCAGAAGATTCAAGGCTTCCTGTGACTTGGATTAAAAGTCATACAGTCTCATTTTGGTAATAATGCATGTCATTGTTAAAATAAAAGAAAAGTATAAAAAAGAGTAGTCAGTCCAGATTTAAGGCAGTAGAGCAGGAGAGTATACAATTGAATGATACTGGCAATATAGTTCATCTCTAGAGATTAGTTATTACACCAGATATGAACAAAATCATTACCTGATCCTGTAATCAGCTCAGTGAACAAATATCAATGACCCCTGTATGTTTTCTAATAATCTTTTCTTTTAACTACTTGAACCTTTTTTTTTTTTTTTTTTGCAGTTTTTGGCTAGGGCCAGGTTTGAACCCACCACCTCTGGTATATGGGGCTGGCGCCCTACTCCTTTGAGCCACAGGCACTGCCCTTACTTGAACTTTTTGAATTGTTTCCAGAAATGGCAGAGACAATGGATTTGTGAACAAGATTTCTGATGTCAAGAATCATCATCCCTTACACTTGTCCCAATGCATGTGACCCATCCTTGAAAAGCCCAGGGTCTCTGTTCGTTGGGGAGACAGAATTGAGACTACTTCTCCCCTTCTTCCAACATTAAAAGTCTTTCACATTAAAAGTCCTTTGCTTACTGGCAATCCTTGTTGTCTAAAAAATTGGATCTTTGTGTGGTGAGCAACCAGATGTACCTGTTTTGGATAACAATTCTTAAAAATAATTTAATTACTTTTGAGATCTCCAATTTGACTCATTTACAAGAAACATTGCCTCTCTTTGCTTTATCAATGATAAATTGAGAAACAGAATAAACTTATTTCATTGAAATCAAAGGAATCAACCACCGTTTCCTGCATTAAGTACCTAAGTGAATGCTATTTAAAAAAGTTATTTTTATGTATTAATTTTTTATGTCTATGAAATATCATTTGGCATCTAAGTAATCTACCAGTGTGACTCTAATATATTCTTTGATTAATTTACAGGAATTCCTCAGGATTGCTCTGTTGAACTTGTTCTTTCTCTTATAACTATAATAGAAGCTGCTTGATTGAACCAAGTGTTATTTACCATAAGAAAAGATAGAAACATAAATAAAACTCCCCTCCCTCTAAAGGGCATTGAGACTGCCTGGTGGGGCCAAACTTAACTCACGTTAGGTTAACATTTGCTGTTTATGGTCATCAAATGAAGGAAACCCTGAAGTGTCAGGCAATGAAGGGAGTACCTTGTAGTTGGCCACATCATTTTCTAAAATGAAAAGACAATATTTGTACATGACCAAAATGGGTCAAGTAGGAAACGTCAAATGGTGCATCAATCGTTGTGAAGAATACTAAGTTTTTGATAGTCAGAATAAGTGGCAGAATTAAGAAACTTACACAATAAGCATGTGAATTTCATTCATATCCATGTTATTATGGGTGGGAAAATTTAGAGGCTGTTACTAATTGCTCTTGATCATAGGAGTTGGACCTTTTTGAAAGGGAGTGATAAGTTATACAGTTGAACAACAGACAACATACCAAGAGAAATGTAAAAGTTCTTTCCCCATGATCCCAAGATAATTGCTTGGCTATTGGCTTGCTCACATACAGGAATGGTAAACACTATAAAACTTAATGCATTATGAAACTACATTTTCCTTATTCAGCCCTAGGAGGTTATGAATTTAACCTCTTGAAGCTTCACTATATGTATTTATTGTTATTAAATTGACATAGAAATAGTATTTCAGTTAATAATGTAGAGAATACATGAGAGCTTCATGTAGGAGCTAGAAGAGAGTTTACCCTAAATTAGTGGCGATAGTAGTTATAGAAGTTATACGAGTAATTAATTGGATCTGTAAAAACAGCTATGCTTTTAAAAAAATACTCATTTTAAAAGGCTATTAGTTAAAGAACAAACAAATACCCAACAAAGTAGGCCAAAGGAAAAAAATTAGTTTTCAAAAATTCTTCATTGAGCTCAAAATTATTGAATGCCTTTTTTTAATGCAAACCACTTTACTCAAAGAGTTAAAAAAATACCCTGTCTTTTCGTAGTTTGCCATTCAATGGGGAAAAGATAGTAACAAATGAGGTATAAATGTCCAATACATTGAATGGTACCTCTACTACTGAAAGAGTAACAGAAGGAAGCTACTTTTACTAAGAGTAATAAAGAAAAATCTACCAAAGGGAGACATTTAAGCTATGTCAAGTAATATAATTGCCTAACTATAGTTAATTAAACAAAAATCTTTTATTTATTTTTATCTCTTACTTTTTTAAAAATGTCAGGTTAACGTGAGGGCACAAATGATTAGGTTACAATGTCTGAATTTGTTAGGTAAATTTCAAGTTATTTTTGAGCCCTTCACCTAGGAGGTCTGCTGTATGTCTTTACACTGTGCCCATTAGGTGAAAGCTTACCAATTCCCCTTCCTCTTCTCTCTGCCCTTTCTTCCTTCTCCCTCTCCCCCACTTGAATTTAATTGTGTTTTTCTCTCATGTGGGGGGTAGTTGTTTATCTATTGATTTCATATTAGTATTGCATACATTTGATAATTGCTATTACATTTTTGTCATACTTTACTAAGAAAAAATATTCTTAAACTCCATTCAGATAAATACAAAAGATGTGAAGTCTCCATCTTCTTTTTGACTGAATAGTATTCCATGGTATACACATACCAGTTTATTAATCCATTCATGAGTTGATGGGCACTTGAGTTGATTCCATGTCTTGGTGATGGTGAATTAAGCTGTATTGAACATTCTAGTGCCAATGTCCTTACAATAAAATAATTTTTTCCCTTTGGGTAGATAACTAGTAATGGTTTAAAGAAAGGTTTACTTTTCTTAAAAGAAAGGTTTTACTTTTAACTGTTTGAAGGAGTCTCCATATTTCTTTCCATAAAGGCTGTATTAGTTTCCAATCCCACAACAGCGTAAAAGTGATTGCTTCTCTCCACATCCATGCCAGCATTTTAAGCTTTGAGATTTTGTAATGTGGGCTATTCTCATTGGGGTTAAGTAATATCTTAGGGAGGTTTTGATTTGCATTTCTCTGATGATTAGGGATGATAAGCTCTTTTTCATATGTTTATTACCATTTGTCTTTCTTCTTCAGAGAAGGTTCTGTTCAAATCTCTTGTCCATTTACAAATTGGATTGTTTGCTCTTCTCTTGTTGACAAGTCTATAGTGATCAAAACAGGATGGTACTTGCGTGAAAATAGAGATACAGATCGATAGAATAGAACAGAGAACAGAGACATAAACCCAGAAACTTATTGACATCTGATATTTGAAAAAACAAACAAAAGCACATACAGGTGGAAAGGATCCCTGTTTAATAAATGGTGCCAGGAGAACTGGTTAGCCACATGTAGAAGACTGAAACTGGACCCACACCTCTAACCACTTACAAAAATTGACTCTTACTGGATAAAAGATTTAAATTTAAGACATGAAACTATAAAAATTGTGGAGGGAAAACTCATAATATTATCCTGGGAAAAGATTTTATGAAGAAGACTCCTGGGCAATTGCAACAACACCAAAAATAAATGAATAGGACATGATCAAACTGAAAAGCTTTCCATAGATAAGGGTACAACAACAAAAGCATACAGGCAGCCTTCAGAATGGGAGAAGATATTTGCATCCTAAGAATCTGACAAAGCGCTGATAATTAAAATTAACCTGACAGAGAGCTGACAATTAGAATCTACAGAGAACTCAAATTAATCAAGAAGAAAAGAGGAAACAGTCTTTTGGGCAAGAAACATGAACAGAACTTTCTTTAAAGAAGACAGAAGAATGGCTAACAAACTCATGAAAAAAACACTCATTGTCCCTAATCATCAGAGAAATTAAAGTCAAATCATAACAAAAAGCTTTGAAAAGAAAA
>CAUYQV010075570.1:0-10666 GCA_963574575.1 Galagoides demidoff | reverse complement strand
GGAATGAGCCAACTCCAGCATGCCGGGTAAAGGTGGTGGCTGTTACCCAGAGATCAGTAAGGACGCACTGAAGGGAGGGGTCTTATTTGACTTGTGCTTCTGTTCTTGAAATTTTATTTGTGGGATTCTTTGGGACCTAGGTTCAAGATATTTTTTCCAAAGAGGACAAATCAGTTCATGGCTGACATGTGGTTATGGTGCCCAGGGTGACCTGGTATTCCAATTTCTTTTTTTTTTTTTTTTTTTTTTTAGACGGAGCCTCAAGCTATCCCCCTGGGTAGAGTGCCATGGCATCACAGCTCATAGCAACCTCCAACTACTGGTCTCAAGCGAGTCTCCTGCCTCCGCCTCCCAAGTAGCTGGGACTACAGGCACCCGCCACAACGCCCGGCCATTTTCTGGTTGCAGCCATCATTGTTGTTTGGCGGGCCCGGGCTGGGGATTCGAACCCACCACCTTAGGTGTACGTGGCTGGTTCCTTAGCCGATTGAGCCACAGGCACCGAGCCGATATTCCAATTTTTCAAGAGTTAGAAATCCAAATTTTAGGTGACATCTCTTTTAAAATATTAGCAACAGACTTGAAAACTTTAAGAACACTTGGGAGAGCCAAAAACCAACCTTGTGGCAGCAGAATGGGTTGGATAACTACCAGCTGTAGTTGGTAGTTGGGGAGGTGTTTGGGGTTATGTTCGCTTGTCTAGTTGTAGCCCTTTTTTTCAGGCTATGAGGAAAAAGCCCCTTTTTCTTTGGGCCCACTGTTAGAGAGGCAGGGCAAGGTGCATGGGAGGAGAAGGTGCCATGGATTCAGACAACTCTCAGTTCAAAGCCTGGCCTGATCCTCACTGTGTGACCTAAGCCAAAGCCCTGTGAAATGAGAGAGTTGGTTCCTGCCAGGGGAGGTTGTTTTAGAGATAAACTGAGATGTCTGTGTATGGAAGATGCCCCTTGTGTGTGTAGTCAGTTCTCATTCTAACCAGAAACCAATTACTCATAGCCAAGGGCAAACAGTGGAGTGTGCAGCAGAGAGGCTTCTATCTCAGGATTCTCAAGCTTCACTGCCTTAGATTCACCTGGTAAACATTTTTAAACAAACCATTGCCAGGCCCTACCCTCAGAAATTCTAACTCAGATGGTCCAAGATGAAGCCTGGGGGAATCACTGTTATTAAAAGCTTCCCTTTCATATTTTTTTTTGTCAAGACAGAGTTCTACCCTATGCCCTGAGCAGAGTGCAATGGCATCGTAGCTCACTGCAACCTCAGACTCAAGCTGTGGGCATCCTGCTACTTCAGTCTCCAAAGCTACTGGGATTACAGGCGCTTGTCCCGGTGCCTGACTTGGTTTTTCAATTTTTTTCATGAGTTGGGGGTCTCACTCTTGCTCAGACAAGCCTCAAATTCCTGAGCTCAAGCAATCCCCTGCCGTAGCCTCCCACAGTGATGAGATTACACAAGCATGAGCCACCTGGCTGCCTTCATATTTTGATAGTAAATTTTTTATATTCATAATCTCAATTAACCCAGTGCTTCCAACAATCCTGGAAGGTGTTACTCTCATTTTATTGATGACAAACAAAAGCTTGATGGTTAAACAACACCCTCAGGTCACATGGCTGGTAAATGAGGGGTTCAGACTCAACCTCGGAGCCTGTATTCTTACCCCCTATGCCACTTAGCACTATTGTACTTACCTCACATGGTGTTTGTGAGACTTAAACGCTGCAAATAAAGTGCTCAGTTTAGAGTGTGCAACATAACAAGTGAGAAAGATTTGCTATTGGAATGACCTCAAATTACAAAAAATACCTAATTCTTCCTAATTTCTTTTCTATCCAATTCCACTTCAGGTAGATGTCCCTTTTTTTGATTCCCCCACTTTTCACCCCTGAAATTATACATAGTTATTCACAACTTTTCACCCCCAAAATTATACATGGTTACTCTTCACAGCATACCATAGGACAACCATGATAATGACCTGGGAAAGGCTTTGCCCAGATCTGTCACACCTAAAGGAGGCAAAGAAGGAGAGGACAGAAGCTACAGATACACTTGGAGAGGGTGGTGATGAGACATGCCTAAAATGACATCCCCCAGGATAAGCAGCAGTTCATAGGTCTTTGGTACACAGTGTTTAATAAAGTGTTGCAAGTATGACAAGGAGAGGGGAAGCTGAGAAAGGAACTAACAAGGGTGTCAGACACAGACTGGGAAGCAGCTTTATACTTGAATATTGGGGATCCTTCTTTCTTTCCAGCCAAGTCACACATATTTGTCAGGTGGCTTTCTGTTTGCTATCTTCTTTGTGTTTCCCGTCTGTATTATTGGGATTGATGTAGGAGCCCACCCAAGAGCACAGTGGGTAGAGAGGCAGCATACTCAACTCCTACAGGCTGGGCTGCAGGGTCAGAGGGAGGGTCCAGCTGACCTGGTACAGGGGGAACTGGACCAGGACACAAACGCTGAGGGATAGCCCCTTCAGAGGGAGAACCCTGGCATCTACCACCAACCTCCTAACAATTAGGTATTTGAAATGGTCAATTTACGTCTTTTTTTTTCTAATTTATTTATTTTTTGAAATTTTTTTTTGGCCAGGGCTGGGTTTGAACCCATCACCTCCGGCATAGGGGGCCAGCGCCCTACTCCTTTGAGCCACAGGTGCCACCCAATTTACGTCTCTTTTTCAGGTAAAAATTCTAAACTTTTGTTCTTCCAGTGAGTGAATTTACAAAATGGACTGAACAGTCACCACCCTAAATCATTCATGGAAATAAGGTGTAAAATTGATCAATGAGAGGCAGGGGCAGTTTTGACTAAAATTTTTACCACAAAGGTAATGCTGGCATGCCTTCTCAACCAACAACCATAACTTACTCAGCTTTCCTATACTAAAAAGTTTAGAGGAAAATGTGGTAGAAAGAAATAGAGAAGAACCAAGGAGGCCTACAAGAGGAAGGCAAAAGTCAAACCAATTTCAGGCTAAAAGAGAACAATCTCTGAGATTCAGTCTCCTTGAGAGTTTGCCCATAGCCACAAATTACAAGGATAAATTCTTTAGGAATGATCATGTTTACAAAGCTCCATGATTGTAGTCACTGCCACTTGAAGTTTTTTGAGCTTCAACTTCCATGAAACTTGCCCAACAGTATATGTATGATCTCTGGTATTTGTCTTCTGCTTTTAAACTCTTGAAATATTTACTTTCATAATAGTCTTGTACCCTCAGTGAAGACTGTAAGCTCTTGGAGGAAAATGTATTTATCATGCGCCCCCCATTCCTCACTGTGAAGCTGAAAAGACTTTCAGTTAATCCACTGAGTCTTTTAACTCTTGCACTTTTTTGGAATGCTATTGGGATATGCATTTTGTAAATGGACCTTCAAAATGTTTAGAGTTAAAATCTAATGGCCTAGAGCCCCCCCAGTGTAAACATGGTCTATTCCTGCAGGTCTGCACTTCAATGACGAAGGATTGCTTAGATTTGGAGAAAGAAAAGTGTGGATTTCTCCTGTAGTTGTATTTAAAACCAGTAATTGAAAATTCTTTGGATGTTAAGCTGCATCATGATGCAAAGCCCGAGTAATCCAGCCTCCCCATTCTTTGCACAAAGCTGAACCCCAAGATTCCGGATAACATACTCTTACCACCAACTCCTAGCCCCAAGCATTGGCACTTAAAGCTGCGCTGTGTTCACACATCACTGTCCACACTCCCAAAATGAAATCCCGGGCTTGTCAGCGGTGCAGGCCTACAGTGGAGAGGAGCCTCAGGCAGAGGAGCAACCCCAGTAAGCAGAGTCTCCTCCCACAGATTCCCCTCCCAGAGACAAACTGAAGTAGGAGAAGCGCCATTTGTACCTGGGCAGGGCAATGTGACCAAGCGACGGGCACGTGTGGACTGGGGGGCATTCGAACAAGAATTGAGGGCATAACCACGTAGGGTGCTGAAAATACACGTCGTGGCCAAAAATGTGTGCCAGTGAGTATGTGAGTGTGCGAGATCTGCTCCATAACCGGTGGTCGCCGGCCGGGCCTCCTAGGCAAAGGCAAGCAGGAGGCTTTGTTCCCTGAATGTGAATGCGGCAGCCGAGCCTGGGCGCCAAGAAGGCAGCGTTCCGCGCGGGAAACCATCATCCCCGCCGCGCCTTGGGCAGCGTGCGAAACTTGCAACCAGACTCTTCGGCCTCGGAGGCCGCCTTCACTGGCACCGCACAGTGGGGACAGCCCTGCTGCCTCGCTAGCAGCGCTCGGAGGCCGCGGCGCGAGTATCACAGCGTCCCGTAGCCAACGCAAGAGGCCCCACCGAGCGCCAGCCGCTCTGCCCAGCTCACAGCGCTACATTCCATTTAAAAATAACACCCACGTGCGCCGGTAAACAAGCGCGCGCTGCTGCCGGGGCCGCGCGCCGCCCGCCGCCCGCCAGGCTGTGCGGCGCGCGCCCGTCCTCCTCCCGCACGTGTCGCCGGCTCCGCCCACGCCGCGACTCAGTCCCGCCCTCGAGCCCCGCCGATCCCGGGCCCTAGCGCCCACCTCAGCCGCAGGCGCGCCCTCCGAGTGCTCTCCAACTTTCCGCCGCCGACTCCGCCTCCCTGTAGGGGGCCCGCCGTCCCAGGTCTGCTCCCTTCTGCTCCCTTCTGCCTCCCCTGTGCCCTCACATCCCCCGTTAGCCCTTCCACAGAGAGGGAGCGGAGGACTGGATTCTGGTTTGCCTTCTCCGTTTCCTCTCTTCTCTCCCCTCCTTCCTTCCTCAGAATTTTACTCGATTGTTTATTATTTGCTGGGGGGGCGGGGGTGGAGGGCGGAGAGGGGCGTCAGGGGCCTGGAGACTAGTGGCCGCGGCCAGTCAGCGCTCGGCGTGGTTTGACGAGTGAGCGGCGCAGCGAATGGCGACGCGGCGAAGAGCTCCGGGGTCACGCGCGTGTGGATACAATGACATCATCTGTTTGTACGCGTCGAACTAGCTTGGTGCAGGGGCGGGGCCGCGCGTCACTCGAGTGACGGGCCTTGCGCAAAGCCCGGAGCCCGGAGCTGGCGGGGAGAACCTTCAAGTATCGCCGATTGTTGCGGAGCCCGTTGCTAGACTCCGAAATAGCTCCAGTGCCTCGGAAAGACTTTTTAAAATAAAAGCATTAGTTATGAACCAAAGTGGATGGACTTTTGATGTACATGTCATACGTAGTAGATTCTTTTGTGCACAGATGAACGGATTGTAGCATAAGGACTTGTTAAGGTGTTCTAAACCTAAGGGGACACAGTTTTTAAAAAGTAAAAGAATGCACAGTCAGCCGTTTTATCGTCATCTACAAATTAGAAAGTAATCATTTCCTCTCCCAGTTGTTCGGAATCTGCCCTTGCGTTTAAGACAGGGGAATAATTTGCATTTTTTCCCCGAGTTAGCTACATCTCTCCCACGTCTGCTATCAAATCCAGGAAAAGTGAAACGCGATCGTGGTCAAGCGTGCAAGGTATGAGACTCATGCAAACCTTTTGGTGTCTGATCAAATCTGTGGGCATTGGCTTATCGAAGTTCCGTAAGCACCAACATCTCCGCTGGTATTTCCACGGCAGGGTAACCTTTGCCATCTACGGTCAGCATCTTATCTCAGGTGTTACCTGGTGTCCGGTTTTAGATAGAAACCGGACACCAGGCCTGGCCCAGAGCCCGGCGAGCAGACACACAGGTCGAGGGACCCCGTACTGCCAGGCGCCCCAGCCAAGTCAGCAAGGCCACTCTCCCGCGGTACTTAGAGCGTCTGGGGCTCTGAGGTCGCGCCTCTCCTCCTCCCATTCACTCCCCCCATCTAGCACCGCCTGCCTGCCCGCCCCCTGCGAGCACTGTGCTTTGTTGTAGTTGAGGCTCTCGAGACGGAGGAGAAGCCTAGCGGGGACCGCGGCGGAGTCCCGGCCCTCGGCCCACGCTCCGACACCCACGCCCGCAGCCCCCGCGGAGCCCGGGCGCGCAGGCGCGCGAGCGCACACACGCGCGCTCACACACGCACACACACGAGCACACCCGGGCCCGCCGCCCCAGCCCTCCCCCTGGGCGGGGACCCGCCCGCCGTCAGCTTAGGTTGAGGCTCTCTGCGTGTGTCTATAACTTTGTGCTGCTGCCGCGGCCGCCCTGCTCGTGGAGAGGAGGAGGAGGAATGTGGAAGGCGACGGTGGGCAAGCTGACAGGCGGTTACTCGGGCGGGCTGCGGCGGCGGCCCGAGCGCTTTTCCCTCGCCGAGGTTGCGCGCCTCCTCCTCGCCGTGTCCCGGGCCCGCGCGGGATTGTGCGTCGTCCCGCCTCGTCCCTGAAGGGAAGGAACCGAGGTATGCGCCGGAGCTGTGCAGCGGGCGGCCGCCTTCCCAGTGACTCCGGATCTGCTTCCGAGCTGGGCCAGGCGCTTCCCTTTTCCTTCCCCGTGACTCGGTGTGCGCGCCCCCCTTCTCTCCCGCTAGTGTTTTTAAAGGACTTGAAGGAAGGGGGGAAACTGTCAAGATGGCAGCAGCGGGAGCAAGGAGGTGATGAACGGGCAGGTCCGGGTTTTCTCGCAACCCGGGAGACTTGGCGCTTCCCGACCTGTTGGAAGATTTATGTTCCGACTTGCTCCCTCCACCCCACCCCCACCGCCCGCCCTTCCTGACTGGGAAGGGGGCGGAGGGCACAACGTCCGCGAGAATATAAACCACACAAAACCCCGAAGTGGCTGTTCCTGCCGGGGTCGACCCTTTGCGAATACCCGCTGGGCTGCGTGTTCCCTTACTTTCCGTCTTTTCTGTTTTTTGGAAGTGACAAGGGCCCATCTGTGCCCAGCCCCACGTTCTCCCTCTGGGCTCGCGGGAGAAGAAGGGAGCTGCCCGCGCTGTCCCCGGGCTCTGGCCACTTGGCTTGGGTGGGGGTGGGGGATAGTAAGGGGGTGGCGGAGAAGGCCGGGCCAGAGAAGGGGAGAAGAGCCGAAGACGCCACAGACTTTGGCGGCGGCACCACGGGAAGCACTAGAGCAGGCAGGAGCGAAACATAAACAAACGCACGCACGCCCGGGCTGAAGCTCCGACCGCAGCTCTGCTGCGCCAGCTCGGGCCGCTGCCCGCTTTAAAGGCGCGGCCCGCCCCTCCCCCTTCTTCCCCGCCCAGCACCTAGCCCAGGAGGGACCAGCAGCTCTGGCGGGGGGAGGGGCTGCCCCGTGCGAGGCCGTCGATTCGCTCTCATCTCCCCCGCGGCCTGGCCCGGGGGCGGCGTCTGCTGCGCCAGGTTCGCTGGACGCACGTCGCCAGGTCTGCCTATGCTGGGAGGCGGGCGCGGTGCGGCTGGGAAGCGGCAGCGGCGGAGGGCGAGGACTCACTGAGGACTGGGCTCCGGCCCGGGATAACCAACTCTCCTTCTCTTTCCTCTCGTGCTTCCCCAGGCGGCGGCGGCGGCGGCGGCGCCCGGGAGCCGGAGCCTTCGCGGCGCCCACGTCCCTCCCCCGCCGCACCCCGCCCCGGCGCAAGAGGAGAACGCTAGAGCCGGAGCCGCGGGAGGGCGGAGAAGATGGCAGAGGCACCAGCCTCCCCGGCCCCGCTCTCTCCGCTCGAAGTGGAGCTGGACCCGGAGTTCGAGCCCCAGAGCCGGCCGCGCTCCTGTACGTGGCCCCTGCAGAGGCCAGAGCTCCAGGCGAGCCCGGCCAAGCCCTCGGGGGAGACGGCCGCCGACTCTATGATCCCCGAGGAGGAGGACGACGAAGACGATGAGGACAGCAGTGGCCGTGCCGGTTCGGCCATGGTGATAGGAGGCGGCGGGAGCGGCGTGCTGTGTTCCGGGCTGCTCCTTGAGGACTCGGCCCGGCTGCTGGTTCCCGGAGGGCAGGACCCCGGGTCCGGGCCAGCTCCCGCGGCAGGCGCGCTGAGCGGGGGAACTCAGACGCCACTGCAGCCTCAGCAGCCGCTGCCACCGCCGCAGCCGGGGGCGGCTGGGGGCTCTGGACAGCCGAGGAAATGCTCGTCGCGGAGGAACGCCTGGGGAAACCTGTCCTACGCTGACTTGATCACCCGGGCCATCGAGAGCTCCCCGGACAAACGGCTCACTTTGTCCCAGATCTACGAGTGGATGGTGCGCTGCGTGCCCTATTTCAAGGATAAGGGCGACAGCAACAGCTCTGCCGGCTGGAAGGTGCGTACCCACCCCAGGCTGGCGGCTGGACCGCAGGGCCTCCTGCGCAACGTGAGATGCGCTTTGGATTCGTCCGAGCGCTCATACGGGCGCCAGGAGAGCGTTTTGGGGGGGGGGGGCTCTCGCTGTGAGTCTTTGGGGGTTATCTTTGACTCCTGAAGCAGGGGCACCTGGAGACGGGCGCGGGTGCGGGGGAAAGAGGCTCCTGCGGAAGCTCAGGCATGGGGAGGTGAGGAGCGAGGTCAGGGACGCTGGCGAGGGAAGGGCGGACAGACGGGAGTGAATTTGCCGGATTCTCCGACAGCGCCGAGGAGGTGGGTCCGCGGCCAACTTTGGAACAAAGTTTACCCGAGTGGGGGTCGGATGAAGGCTCTGTGAATAGAGTGAAGGAGTGCCAGGGAGTATTTGGGACTCGTACCCAGGGGAAGGATTGGCTGTCTGGTTTCTAGTCGGTTGCAGGAACATGATGCGTTGTCAGTAGCTGAATGAGAACCCTTGGGTCCAGGGTTTTGGCTGTGCGTGTTAATTCCCACAGGCACATCGACCGGATTCGAAAAAGCAAATGGTTGCAAAACCTTTTCCTGGCTCTTTTCCCTTACCTCTATTGACACCTTTGCTCTCCAGAGATTTCATTCCAGTAAACCTGCCCTCAAGTAGCTTCTGAAATGTTCTGGGACCTCAAACGAGCCAGCCTGGCCACCTCAACACCGACTGGCTGTAACTGGTGCTCCCGCCGAGGCCTAGACTGTGGCACGGTTTGAGGCGGGGGACACTCGGGGCCTGCTCTCCGCTTAGGACGTTAGGGGGAGTTTTGGTGGCTAGGCTGGGCCATAATGGCATCTACCTGTAAGAGAACCTGAAGAGAGACTCTACGTTTCCTTTTCGGCCTCTTGGGGCACCGGACACGTGGTAGGGAGAGAGGTGTGGAAAGGCCTATGATGTAATGACTTCCTGCAGTTGGGTATCCAAAGAGATTAACTCCTCTGCCCCTGCTGGGCTGCTGATACCCAGCCGCTTTGCCCTTCCTAGGCACCTCCCTGCTCCTTTCCTCCCAGATAGGAATGTGTCAGAAGCAGGCAGAAGAGAGTCCTGCGCAGTTGGGAAAAATACACGTCGTGTCGCAGTTGGAGATAGACTTTGCTTATCAGCTGCTCCTATTTGCAGTTTTGTTGCTTTTTTTTTTTTTAAATGAAAGAGGGAGTTGCTTTCTCCTTTTTCCTCTTCATTGCCATTCGAGGAGCCCTCTGTTTTTCTGGGTTCCAGTTGGTGTAGAAGTAAGAACAGTTTAATCTTAGTAGGCAATTGAATACGAAAAAGCTAAAGTCTTTAGTGTAAGGAACATTTTAATTTGTTTTTAGAAAAACGTTGCAAACTGGCTGTTTTTTTTTTTTATTTAATGGCTTTTATTAGAGAGGCCTCATTTAAAATACTTTAAAAGCAAAATGTGTGCTTTGATATTCTACAGATCTTTCATTTCCTTTAACAAATGCTGACCTTAGGAATCTTACATTTGGTCTAATTTTGCTTTACAAAGAAGTGACAGTTGTATAATATGTATACAACTGTATAATATGAGGTTTCTTTACAGAAACAATGAAAGTTAGCTGGTCTTATGTCAAAGCAAGTGCTAACGTGATACCTTTTAAAACTAGGTGTCTAGCAGATGGCATGAATTAATCTCCGTATACAGTGTCAGGGAGGCATGAGTATACAGGACTGGAGAAGATAGATTTGAGCATTTGGAATATTTTTCAGATTTCTCACACTTGAAATTTAGTTCTGAATGTCTGGATTTGGGAATCTGTTAGGCAACATTTAACTTAGTTAAAAAGTTAACATACGAAAGATTTTCCTGTCATTTTTAAGATTACAAAACTGATTAATTCCACAAATAATGTTTCTTGCTATTATGTTTATGGTTAAAAATAACAACAGTTTAACACACTTGAATTTTTTCGAATATTTACATAAGAAAGTGGTAGCACCAGAAGCAGCCATGAATTTAGTTGGGCTCGTTATGTTGCCATATAGTTTGCGGGACTTGCAATTGAGATTTTTGGGCTTAGTCATAAACTTTGTGGTTTTATGTCAAAACCATTTATGTCTCACAGTTTCTTTTATCCTTCCCTTCATCTCTTTTTAACGAAAATCTCGTGACTTGAAGTTCCCAGAGTTTAATATGTTCAATACAGGGCACGCGTTTTGTGATTATTTTTACTTTAATTTTTTTTTACCAATTCCATTTCTGAATGTCATGTGGCAACTAATCCTGGAAGACTAAAGGGATATACTTTTTGTTAGAGTTTTTGTAAGATGACCTTCATCAAAAGTTGCAGCCATGCAGGAACTTTCAAATCTTTCTTTTTTTTTTTTTTTTTTTTTTGAGACAGAGACTCAAGCTATCCCCCTGGGCAGAGTGCCATGGCATCACAGCTCATAGCAACCTCCAACTCCTGGGCTCAAGCGAGTCTCCTGCCTCCGCCTCCCAAGTAGCTGGGACCACAGGCGCCCGCCACAACGCCCGGCCATTTTTT
>CAUYQV010075569.1:0-46759 GCA_963574575.1 Galagoides demidoff | reverse complement strand
GGGACTAAAATGGCCACAGGCAAATTTAAGACCATTATTTGTAAAGATAGTTGAGAAAACATGTGAAAGCAAAATCATGCTGAGAAGATGGGAATCAGCAAGGTCTTTCTGGCCAAATCATCCTCCAGCAATAAGGGCGGTGTCCAGGGCCCAGAATCCCTGGCAGCATCCCTTGCTGCCTGAGGGCAGTCTGAGGTCGCCTCTCACATGCTGTCTCATCACACAAAATAAATGTCCATTTGGGATAAGAGGGTACAGGAGAGGAGTAGGCCAGGCCCTCCCTCCCACCTGAGTTAATAGTGGAAGGGAGGCAGTGACTTTGGGTTTTTACATCCAACATCCACTCTCCCCCACCCTGATGTCTCCTCTGTACAGCCTCTGTCTTCTTGGGTGTGGGTTTCATCCACATAGGTGTCCCATCCTCCAGGAAGAGACTAGAGGGTGGCCCCTAAGTCAGAATCTGGCTGAAGCCCAGAAAGCAGTGGACGCTTTCACGATAGGTATGACTTTCAGCTGCCCTCACTCCCCTGAGGACAATGGCCCTGGGGGTCCCAGAGTGGCTCTCAACCCCCCACCACACCCCAGAAGTTAAGAGAACAGGGGAGAAGAACTTCCAACCATCACCAGTCCTAGGTGAGTGTGTGTGTGTGTGTGTGTGTGTGTGTGTGTGTGCATTATTTAATGGGAAGAGTCAGTAGGGTGGAAGAGGACAGATTTACCACAGCCCTGGAGACGCCCCAGCACTTTATGCCCCATCTTATTCTCTGTGGCCTTCAGCCATACTGGACTTCTAGTGCCAGATGTGCTTTTTACTTTCCTGTTCATTAGAAAAATTTCATGTGGATACAGTACACAATCAGACAATTCCTGGGTAGAGAGTGGACCCAAGAAAAAGTGACACTCCTTCCCCTGCAAGGGCTGTGAGTCCCTCAAGGCAGTAAAGCTGAGGTAAGAACACCAACTCTGAAGTCACACTTCTTGGATTTGAGCCCCAGCTCTGCATGACCTTGGACAAGTCACTCAACCCCTCTGTTCCTTGGTTTCCTCGCTAAAAATGAGAGCAATAATACCTACCTCTCTGTGCTGCTGTGAGCATTAGAGGTGTCAGGGACTTAGAACAGTAGGTGGCACCCATGAGCACTAAGAAAGTGTGTGCACAGCTATTGTTACTTTAGGAACTAGGGGTCCATTTACTCCCTCCTTATATTCCAGGCACCAGTGCACTGCCTGGCACATGGCAAGGCTTATATAAGGGTTTATTAGTGAGCAGATCCAGAAAGGCAGCAGTCCAGGCCCAAAAAGCTGTGTGTCTACAGAACTAGGTGAGCTGTGTTTGTGGGATTCTGTTGCCCTGTCCCAGTGATAGCCAGAGTCTAGGAGAGGGAGAATGGGTAGTTGGTGTTTAGTGTGGACAGAGTTTCTGTTTGAGAAGATGGAAATGTTCTGGAAATCGATGGTGAGGAAGGCCACACCACACTGTGAATGTACTTAATGCCACAGGACTATATGCTTAAACATGGTTAAAATGGTAAGTTTTGTTACGTACATTTTAGCACAATAAAATAAATATCCTTTGGATGTCCACTAACTCCCTGGTCATTGGCAATCCTTACCAAGAGTGGATCTTCCCTTGGGACACAGCACTCCATACAACATCCACTCAAGGAGCCTCAATTCAGTATAATTTCTCCAAAACTGAATTTAATTTCATCACGATTTTTGGAGTATAGAGAGAAGCCCTCTTTCTTCCATGACATGAATCAGGAATATTGGGAACTTTTGGCTGAGAACCCCAGAACACCTGTCCTGGACCCCCAATACCAGCTCTGTCCCTCTAACTCCCTGCCCTGCAACCACCCACGTCAGCAGCTCTGGGAAACTGCATGCCACTTGCTTTAATAAGGTGCTTTCGGCTTGGCACCTGTAGCTCAACTGGCTAAGGTGCCAGCCACATACACCTAAGGTGGTGGGTTCGAATCCAGCCCAGACCCGCCAAACAACAATGATGGCTGCAACCAAAAAATATCCGGGCATTGTAGCAGGCGCCCGTGGTCCCAGCTACTTGGGAGGCTTGAGCCCAGGAGTTGGAGGTTGCTGTGAGCGGTAATGCCAGGGCAGTCTACCCAGGGGGATAGCTTGAGGCTCTGTCTCAAAAAAAATAAAATAAAATAAAAATAAAGTGCTTCTGCGACCTGAAGTAAGGACAAACCATCAATCCATCTGCCAAGGGGAGGTGGGAAAAGGAGCCGTGCTCCTTTCTGGTAATGCTCATCTGATTGCTGAGCCAGGGAGAGAATTCCAGGCTCAGGCAGAGCAGCTTCCATGGCTGATGGATCTCTCAAAGCAGAACTCATTAGTTAGCCAACTGGGGCTTTGCAACCGAGGGCAGTAAATTCTCTTCCCAGTGTTTAAACAAGCAGGAAAATGATAGAGGTGACAGCCCTTGAGATGGGGAGGGCGGGACTCAGCCCTCAGCCATCGCCAGCTCAGGCTCTGGGGAGAAACACCATCAGACATTTCCTATTAGGGCAGGAAGGTTCCGTGGGGTGAAAGGCTGAGTGTGCACTGGGAATAGTTCCCTTTGATATTCTAGTAGTTCAAACCAACCACTGCAGGCTCCACTATGCCTCAAAGGAGGTGATAAATGGGTGACCAGGTAAATATGCAGTTTCTGTAGAAACAGTTGCTTCTTTCCTCTCAGAAATGGTACTTCGGAAACGCCTCTGAGAGACACCAAGAAGAACCCTCATGTTTTCCCTAACAAAGACAGTTCAGACAGAGCCTGGCCTTTTGCCCCATCTTCTCCACCATCCTGTCCCACACATTCTCAATGACACTTAGCCACCCACCCACTTGGTTTCCTGTGACCCAGAGCCCAACCAGGCCTTGCTGCCTAGTTCAGGGACCTGGCTGGCCAGCACTGCCTGCCAGTTGCCAAACTCATCTGGGGACCCAGTAGATGTGGAGGCCAGAGAGCACCTGCTGGAGCCCCAGGCCAAGTCGATCTGTCTTTCTGCAAAGCTTCAGCCTTCAGCTAGGGGTAGTCCCTGCTACACATCTGTGCAATAGGGCAGTGTGATACTGTTCACTTTAATTGAAGGCTCATGCTATGCCTGCCCCATTCTGTACAGGCCTTATTCAGTCCTCACAAATCCCTTTGAGGTGGTGCTACCAGGAAGGAAGCAGGTGCGGGGCAGTGTCCATCAACTGCTCCTGGTGCCAGACTGCCCAAGTCCACACAACTCTTCCCCTTTCTAACTTGGGGCAGGTTCATTAGGCTCTTTGTGCCTAAGTATCTCCTCGAGCTAAACTGGAGTGATGTTCCCAGTACATACTTCACAGGCCTGGTATGAGAAGCACATGAGTTAATACACGCAGAGCTCTAGGACAAAGCAGAGGCTGAGACCTGTGTGTGTCACCATGACACCCCCAGCACTTTTTGTAACTGACCATGAGATGAGCGATGGCCCCCACCTGCTGTTTGCTTGTTCTCATGAGCTGGGGCAGTACTTTCTCTGAGGGTTCTGAGGCCCATGGCCCTAGGGCCCAGTGCACCCCCAGCTGGTGCCTCCTTCTGTCTCCCAGTTTGCTCATTGCCCAAGCCTGCCTCCCACCCCCTTTGGGCTCCAGGAGTCCTACCAACACACCAACCCCGGGCACATTTAGACTCCCTGACTCCAAAGTAGATCTTTCCCCATCTCCCTCACATGGGTGCTTCCTGTTCACACAAAGGAAAAGGTAGACAGAAACTAGGGCCAAAATACATTAACCGATGTGAGTAGCTCCCTAAAGAAACTCCTCAGTCGAACATGGCTCCATATCAGCGACAGACAGTACTCTATTCTCTGGTCTGCAGCCCCAACTCCTACCCTTCCTTTCTAGCAAAGCCAGCCCCTTTCTGAGAGTTGGCAATAGTAACATCCCCTCCCTGGGGGCCCCTAAATGAGCAAGTTTATGAGAGGTCCCCACAACCTCCACACCTCTAATAGGTCCAGTCATCTGTCATTTTTTCTTTTTTGAGATAGAGTCTCACTGTGTCACCCTCCATCTTGCCTCAGCCTCACAAGTATCTGGAACTACACCCACCACAATGTTTGGCTATTTTTAGAGACAAGATCTTGCTCTTCTCAGGCTGGTCTCGAGCTCACGAGCGCAGGTAATCCACCTGCCTCACCCTCCCAGAGTGCTAGGATCACAGGCATGAGCCACTGTGCCTGACTCATCTGCCATTTTTGCCTACTTCACATCAGCTCCCCTTATTCTGGAAACAGTGCTCATAGAGCATCCTTTGGGATCCTCTTCTCACCCATCCTTAGGCCATGAAGTTTGGGTGGAACTCACCTTGGGCCCCCAGTTCCCAAAGTGGGTAGATGATATAGGTCTGGCCCATCTAAGCATCCTATTGCCTCAACCACAGTCACTGGCTCAGAGAAAGGCACAGGACTCCTACTAGGCCTATGAGATTCAATTCCAGGAGTTTTACTGGACAATCAAGGGGAAAGAGCCCTCTTTTCAAAGGAAATTCTGCCATTTTCCACAACATGGATGAACCCAGAGGACAGTATGCTAAGTGAAATAGCTGGACATAGAAAAAAAAATTACTGCATGATCTCACTTAAATGTAGACGCTAAAAAAGTGAAATACACAGAACCAGGGAGTAGAATGGTGGCTACCAGGGTCGGGGAGGTGGGGGACATTGGAAGGTGCAGGACAGGGTACACAGTTGCAGCTGTGTAGGAGGAACAAGCCTAGAGATCTAACGTACAGCACGGGGACTACAGTGAATAATACTGTGTTGGAGGAATAGATTTCAGATAGAAATTCTGAAATAGATTTCAGGTGCTCTCATATACACACAGAGAAAGGTAACTGTGCCAGGAGACGGCTCTGTCAATTTGCTTTACTATAGTACTCTATTTACTGTGTATATGGATATCAAAACTTGGTGGTGTACAGCTTAAATATGTTACTGGAATTGGTAGTTTAAAAGACATTGTCACCATAGAGCACCTGGGAGTTGCTGTGTAAAGAGCCTACCTAAAAATCAAACTACATAGAGAGTGGTAGTAAGGCCAAGAACTAGCAAGAGAAACTGAGCTTGAGGACATTTTTGAGCACCTGGATCCAGCAAGGCCTGAGATCTCTTGTGCCCGGGACTTTACTGTTCTATACACCAGGAAATGGTCTCTTGTGTTTAAACCAGCTTAAGTTGGTATTCTAACACTTTTAATTGAGAGTCATGACTAACCCATCACCATCTGTTACAAAAGCTCTATGTGCACTCACTCAATCACAGCAACACGCCTGTGGAGGAGGTACTACCAACATCAGGTTCATTGAACCTAAAGCACAAAAGGCTCAACTGACCTGGGAAGGTTAAGAAGGGCAGAGCCAGGGATGGCAGGCCTGGTGCACACTTTGAAAAACCTCTGGTATACAGTAACTAACCTATTCAGGGGTCCGAATCACTGGCATAAACCCTGGGCAGATAACACTGTCACAGGTACTGGACTAACTCTGGAAAGCTGTATTAGAACAACAACAAAAAGAAGCCAACTCCATAACTTGCAACAGGCCAGGACTCGGGCATGATCTTCATCTCACTCCTTCCTATGGGGCACCAGGTGTGACTGCCACCCAGCTGCCCCCGTAGAGTGAGAGGAGGTGAGAGAGGAAGCTGGGGTCACCTTACACCACTCAGGGATCAGGGTCAGGAGATCCCTAGCTCTGCCCCCATGTGACTGGGGAAAGTCCTTCTTCCCTCTGAGTCTCAGTGTCCATGTCTGTAAGATGAGAGGCTGAGCTGTGTGTTCCACAAGGTCTGTTTCAGTTCTAACTTGGTGTGACCCTAGTCCCGTACAGCAGAAAAAGCCATTCCAGCAGAACTAGCACCATGGACCCCACAACTTTCCTGTTCAGTGCCAAGACAGAACTACTCCGGGACATTTAGGCATTTGTGGCATTTGCCCAGAGGTTGGAGCACTTTCCCGGGGGCAGAGCAGCCAGAGCACCTTGGTCTCAGGAATGCTACCCCATGGCTGACTTAGGGACTCCAAGAACTCAGGAGGCCTCCCTGGCCCTCCTAATCCACCCAAAGGCCCTGCCCTCTGGAAGGGGCTTGCACAAAGCATCCTCACCTCTGCCCTGGTCTGCTCTTGGTGAAACATGACAAGCTCCACTTTCCATCCCCTAGAGGACTCTCCTACCTTGGGTTTCCTGATTTCCACTTAAGTCCAGCTTTGTTAGAATATCACTGTAGTGTAGACCCAGGGTTTAGCTGAGTGCCTACTATATCTTAGACAATTAACACATACTTACTGAAAGTTGTTAAATAAATGTAGAGTCTCAGAGTCAAAGGCTCTTAACTTTCCAAGGTCAAATTACATTTCAGTGACCTTGACCCAGATCACCTGTGCTATGAATGCTCCTCTGCAGAAAGGGGCAACAGTGGCTTCTTTGATGACATGGGTGATAGCTTCTTGCAATAGTCTATATCATTGCCATGCCCTTTAATTCTTATTTATTAATTGTGCTTATTCACCAGTGTTTTATTGCCTCTGTGCTTTCTCTGTCCCTGCCAGTGCAGCAGCTCTGACAATGCAGGTTTTTAAGCATTTTAGTTAAGAGAGCTCAGAAGTGCAAAGCAGGAGGATAAAGAAAGGGAGAAGGCCCTAGGGAGTAGACCTGGGGTCCACAAGCCCCCGGGACAGCCATGAATTGGAACTGAAAAAATTGCATCTTAATTTTTACTAACCTCTAAATCAATGTTAGCATTTCCTTTTGTTATGAATGTAGACAACCAGAGTAATATTAACAGACTCTTCATCACAGATAGAAATTACAGATATTTCCACTGTAGCTGAGAATCAATTTCTCAAAATATCATTGGCACTTACCACTATTTCAAAGTTACAGCACTTATTAGATTAGACCTGCTGCTGGATCTTCTGATTTTTTTGTTTGTTTTGAGACAGAGTCTCACTTTGTCACCCTTGATAGAGTGCTGCTCACAGCAACCTCCAGCTTTTGGGCTTACGTGATTCTCTTGCCTCAGCCTCCCAAGTAGCTGGGACTAGAGGCTCCCGTCACAATGCCAGACTTTTTTTTTTTTTTTTTTTTGGTTGTAGTCGTCATTGTTGTTTGGCAGGCCAGGGCTGGATTCGAACCCACCAGCTCCAGCGTATGTAACTGGCGCCCTAGCTACTGAGCTACAGGTGCTAAGCCTGGATCATCTGATTTAATGCATGAGTAAGAAAGCATGGTGTTTCTATACACAGTTTTTGAAAATATGTTGATAGTTGTTTTTTAATATCATTGATTTTTAATCAATGTATTAAATGCATTAAAAGTGAATTTTAAAAAAACATTCTGAGAAGGGCCCCAAGACTTCACCAAAGTGCTAATGGGTCCAATGGCACCAAAACAAGGTTAAGAACCTCTGGACTTAGGTGTCTAATATCTCCTCCCCGTCTAAAGCCCCACTCCTCCAATATGAAGAACAGAAGGTCTTTTAAGATGGCTGCTGGAGCTCCAGATGCTGCCGAAGGAGACAGGCATGAGAAGGGATTGCTGTGTGTGATGCTCATTGGAAAAAAAGGTTGCTCTGGCCAAAAAGAAGCCTAGTGCAGGCAGGTTGGGGGTGGGAGCCTAGGGTGAGGACTTTTCTCCCTGGTACTCTCTAGGCTAACCAATGGCAACGATTCTGCTTTTGAGTTTTTCCACCTGTTGGGGGAGCCATACTCAGATTCTTCTCCCCTATTCTGTACACTTGTACTGTATTTTGCAGGGTGCTCGTGGGCACTGGACATCCTTGGATGTTCTGACACTGCCAGTGTGCTTTGGATGAGCCCTGTTGCTAAGAAACAAACCCCAAATGTATCTTTAAACACACAGCTCCATAAAAGCACATTCCTCCTCACTCAGCTCCGCTGCTTAGGCTCTACTAACATCTGTTTTCCAAAGGCCACATTTTGAGCTTCAAGGAAATCCAGCCAACGGCTACGATCACCCAGAGAAGCCACAGTCAGAGCTCTGGGCGATGGCCTTGAGCAGAAAGGAGGCACCATTTCAGCCAAAGCAGCTCAAAACACAGAGCTGGAAGAAAGACCCTTGTGAAGAAAGACCTCCAGAGAGGGACAGGGCTCCACTGGAGTAGCCAGGCAGCACTAGAGGGGCCCTGATGGAGGACAGACACCACAAGGGACCAGGGAGCTGTGGCCCTATTCTGGGGGCTTCCTAGTGTATTTCTAAGATCACTGACTTCATCATCCCCTGCAAAACAACACCAAGTTAAAATATGCTCTAAATCATACTCAACCACAACTTCTCTCTCTGGAAGGCTCCAATTTTCCTCAGTGTTTCTACCACAAAGTGCAGATCCCCACCATCCCCTTCCAACCCTAATGGCAGAAGAGCCCCGGCCACACAGGCAGGCCACTGCTGGGAGCAGTCATTCTTAGTTCGCCTTCTTTTCCCTCAAACCCAGTCTGTGCAGTAGGTACCCTACACTGAGGCTTGCCAGGAGTGTTACTCAAAAGGGTGGTCTTCAAACAGTGCAAGTTCCCAGGCCCCACCCTATTCATACTAATACTATATCAAACTCTCCAAGGTTGGGAGCTGGGATTTGACATTTTTACTGAGCTTCCCAGGGTATTCTGACATATGCTAAGGTCAGAGAACCACAGTGTAGGACCACATATTAGCCACATCCCTGTTTCAAAATTACTGAACACCTGTTATGAACCAGGTAGAGCTGAATGAGCACCTGTCCTGAGCTCAAAAGACCCACAGTCTAGTGGCCCTGCTGTATCACACAGCACTGGGTCTCTCTCAGCAAGAACAAGAGGGCTGACATCACTCCAGCACAAATTCTAAGGATAAAAACATTTAACCCTCATTATGTGCAAAGCACTGTTCTAAGACTTTATGTATAATAACTCATCTAATCCTCAAGAGAGTCCTAGGAGGTGTGTACTATTATCCCCATTTTGCAGATGAAGAAACTAAGGTACAGAGAGGTTAAGGCCCTTGCCCAAAGTCACACAGCTATTGTGTGGTAGAATGGGATCAAGGAGGTATTTTCTCAGTAAAAAAGAAGTTATACTGGGAAAGGGTCATCAGGATTTAGGGAAATGATCATCCACTCACCTGTATTCTGGGTCCCTGACTTGCCATCATCAAATACCTTACGCTGGGAAAGCCACAAGGGACCTCTACCTCCCACTCCCTCTTCTCTGGGCAGTGTGGTAGGAGGTTGTTTCTGCCTGTGGTTTCTTCTCAGAGAAAGAAGTAAGCCATTCTCCTTCCTGGTTAGGAGAGCAAGGACCAGCCCTGTCCTCCCTGCACTTAGCATTTCTCCACTGCATTTCGGGCCTTGGGTCTCCACCCAGAGCCATAATCCTAGGGCAAGGGACAGGCTGGTTCCTCCCTGCAGCTGAGGCAGTGGCTGCCAGAGGGGCAGCAGGCAGGAAGGCACCAGTCCACTAAGCAGCCTCCTTCCCTCTCCTCCTTGCCGCCCACCAGGCCCAGCAAAGCTGCCTGCTACTGATGTTTCAACCCCCCCCACCTTAAATTAAATGTGTGTTTCAGGGAAGAGGCTGGAGTTGCGCTGCAGGCAACGTTCTGGTTCCAATTCCCACTCTGGACGAGGCAGTGAGCCATGTTCCAAAAGCTGTCCTTGCCAAATTCCTCCGAGTTATCTCAGGGCAAACAAAAAAATGCCTGGGAAGTCCTCGGAGCAACCTTGGCAGACCCTGAACAACACACCCCGAGCCCACGGGGGTACTCGGCCCCCAGCACTCTTGGAATGAGCCCCGCCCCAGCCTCAGTAGACTCGCAACTCGTCGCCAGGCTCTCTCCTTCCTCACTCTTTTTCTTTTTCAATAAATGGACAAATCACAAGTCAGCAGCAGCGGCCTTTTCCCACTGGGGTGAAAAAGGGCCCTGCGTAGTGAGAAGGCGCTCTGCGTCTTTCCGCCTGGTAGAAACTCCAGAACGTGCACTTGGCCTAGGCACAGGCGGCGCGCCGACCTGCGGGCTCCCGCGCACACTGGGGCACGCACGACTGCCCGGGGATCTCAGGTTGCACTTTCAGAAATGAAGGTGAGCGCGCTGCCGGACGCGCGGCCGGTACCTCCAATGAGCGGCCCTGCTTGCTTTTCTGGCAATGCATAAACAGTAACAGTTAACACAGTGGCTTTCTAGTAATTCATAATTCCTTATGATTCATAATTCTGTATGATTCAGACCCCTCAGCTGTACCCAGGTGCTCATTTGGGCGCCGAATGCTCGACCTGCTCACTGGAGGCCCCTAGGTGAAACCATCTCAAGCCTGAGGGCTTCCACTTTTAATTCCTTTTACTCGTCATTTCTTCTCCCAAGCGTTTTTTAGTTATTAGGAAATTCTCTCTCTCATTGGTTCTGCTTCTCTTTCTATCTTTTTGTATATCTTTGGGAAATGAAGTTTAATGGTCCCTATTGTGAGCCAAAACAAACATTTAGCATTATTGATAAAAATTATGCCACTACATGCCCCTGGGACCATCTACCTCCTCCTCTAATTAGATCTGCCTTTTCTCAACCACCAGCATTCAAGATGAATATGAAACTATTTCTTATCCAGTGTTTTCTTGTTTAACCACTAACATTGTTGTGGTTTTGCTTTCTTTTATTTTCTAATGCATGTGTTCAGCATTTTTATAGGATTGTGTATTAAATGGGATTTGTGGACCAATCTGGTCAAAAGAGGAAAAAATCCTCAGGCTCCTCCCCACTCTCTGAGTAGCTCCACAAGGGCTAGTCCTCAAGGGGGTTTTGAAACCAAGGTTTGGAAAGAGATTTCAGGTCAGCCTGGCCTAGACAGAACCATTGATTAGGAGAGCAGGTGCCCATGAATCACCAGGCTACTGGCTTCATCAGAGAAGGGCTGATCTCTTTCTCCCCTAACCAGGTTCACTTTCCAGAAGCCTCTTTTTTCAGTTGTGTTGTTGAGAGATCCAAGTTTCTTCCAAAACATAGATTCTTGGAATCTTATTTGTAGCATTGGAGGGAAGCAGCAATGGGGTTGCTGCCAAATTCACCACCTACTTTTCCCCCAACACTGCATATCAACCTCAACCTTCAATGTGCAAAAATCCCCACAAAAATCGTGTTTATGGAAATGATATTGCCATGGCAACTGTAAAGGTCTCACAAGTATTTTTAAAATAGCAAATTAACAAAACCCACTTATAAAAATCTAAAATCTGTTCCTTTATGGGAATTAGTGAACACATGGAGTCTAACAAATACAGAATGTGTTTTGCGACATGGTGGCAAAAAATCAGTAAAAAGGGCTCTTGACCCTGGATTAATTGGAAGCAGAGGGTTCAATCTGTGAAAGTTTGACTTTTTTCTAACAAGAGGTTGCACTTTGAATGTATTCTAGAAAATGACACCATGATCTTTCGATGCAGAAAATTATAGGTAAGAGATCTGAATTGCCGAAATACTAATTTATTACTTTCTGTTTTCTCATCACTGATATTATTACCTTCCCCACCCTAAAAGACTATTCCATTTTTAACTCACAGGTTTTTAGCAGTTGCATAAGCTTCTGCTGCTGTGATTTAGCCTGGTTGAATCTCTTTTATAAAACCTGTTTCTCAGAAGTCTACACACAAATCACACAGGAGGAGGGGGACAGATTCAGAAGTACCCTACTAGAACCTTTTTGCTTTTTAAAAAATGTAATTGGTGTGGCTATCAAAAGGGATCCTTTTAAGTAGATGATACACTAATTCTTGGTGTCTTTTGTAAAGTCTGAAAACGTAATAGATGTATTTTGACGACTCTTCTCATCACTGGGGGCTTTAACACTTCAAACAGTGGAGCTTCTTTTTGTGGATGGAGAAAAGAAATCAATCCATGCAACTGATGATTTCATTCCTTAGAAGATCTCGATCTCAAAAGAGAGGGAAATAAGGAAGGGGGACAAACTGTAAAGTGATAGGTCCTAGGGAGTCAGAAGTACACTGCGCTGAGTAGACATTTGCTTTCAGGATCTCCTGTTTATCACATGAAAAGTAAGGAGGAAGAGCCGTGAAATCTAAGCACAATCAACAGGCCAAGCAGATGTCATATCTTCCAAAATAAAGGATACAGGTGAAGGAAGGAAAGGGCATTCCTGAGGGCAGAGTGCTTCCAGCCATCTGTGTTTTCTGAGAGGAGAGCCAGCTGAACTCTTTTTTCTGCCACTGAGGAATCCTCTGGTAGGAGGGGCAGACCAAAGATCTCCCAGCCACATGCAGAGTGGAAGTGGGAGGGGCCAGAAAGGCCCTGGGAGTCCAGCTGTCAGCCTGGCAAAGACCAGGCTCTCCTTGAGAAAGGGGTGGTTTCCCAGCTCACTATCAGCAAGCATTCTGGGATTCCACCAGGGCCCTCCACTGGGCCAAGCACTGAGGGAAGACACACACAGAAAAAGTGTAGTCAGAGACAGGACTAACCCACATGATAAATTAGAAAATCCAAACTTAGAGTGTGAGGTAGACCACATAATCTAAAAGAATAACTGCTTGGCCTTAATGCACATTCTACCTGTCACCCAACCACCCCCAGCCAGTGTCAACTGTCTTCAGATGTATGTTAAAAATCACATGCATTTCCTCTTGTGATTGGTGGTAGTGCCAGTCCCCTGCTCTCTGGGATGGTGGGTGGGGAACCAGCAGAATATGAAAGATGGGATGCACACAGCCCTAGGGAGACATAAGTCACTCACTCCCTTCCCTGGATCCTCCTTCAAGAAATGCTTTGGGCTCAACACCTGTAGTTCAGCAGCTAGGGTGCCAGTCACATACACCAGAGCTGGCTGGTTCAAATCCAGCCCAGGCCTGCCAAACAACAATGACAACTACAACCAAAAACTAGCAGGGCACTGTGGTGGGTGCCTGTAGTCCCAGCTCCTTGGGAGGCTGAGGCAAGAGAATTGCTTAAGCCAGTGGTTCTCAACCTGTGGTTCATGACCCCTTTGGAATGTATTAAAGGTTCATGGCATTAGGAAGATTGAGAACCACTGGCTTAAGCCAAAGAGTTGGAGGTTGCTGTGAGCTGTAACAGCACAGCACTCTACCAAGGGCAACAAAGTGAGACGAAAAAAAAGAAAGAAAGAAGGAAGGAAGGGAGGGAGGGAGGGGAAGGGAAGGGAAAGGAAAGGAAAGGAAGAAAAGAAAAAAAGGAAGGGAGGGAGGGAGGGAAAGAGGGAGGGAAAGAAATGTTTTGGTTGCTCCAAGCATAGCCTGAAGACCTACATCTTGATACAGGGTAGACCCAGTACTTAAGTCCTCAGGGAAACTCACCCAGGGAGATCTAGAACCTCCTGTGGCTTGAGATGTATTGGACTCAAAAGAGAAACTAGCAGGAAAAATAATACCAAGAGTGGTCCCACACATCTGGGTATCTTGCCAGGCCCCTAGCTTTTCTGTTTTCTCTACCTTTGGCCCAGAGCAAATCCTAAGCACTGAGGCTCCTTTTTTCAAGATGTGTCTGTCAGCCTCAGAGTCCAGCCATGGACAGTCAGACCCAAGATCACCCAAGCCTTTGGCCAAGCTCAATCTGTAAGAGGGGGTACATCAAAGGGCCCCACCCTTTCTGCCTAAAGCTTCAGAGCTCCAGCAATTTGGCCTAAAATGGTTATGTTTATTTTTTTCTCTTCTGAGTCAGGCCACAGGGCGATTCCTGGAAAGATTCCACTTGCTTGTTCAACCACATGACCTCTCTGAACAGCCAAGGTTAAAGGGCAGCTCTCCCATGCCCTCTTGGCATGGCACAATCATTGGTTGTTGGTTTAAGATGGTTTCTCTGAAGTCTAGGGATGATTCC
Source organism: Galagoides demidoff (assembly GCA_963574575.1). NCBI lineage: Eukaryota > Metazoa > Chordata > Mammalia > Primates > Galagidae > Galagoides > Galagoides demidoff. Next base: position 32,904 of record CAUYQV010075569.1, on the reverse strand, counting down.
TGGATTCCACACTGGGATGTTAAAAAGAGGAATAACCAACAAAATAGACTTCTCCAAAATAGCTCTGCAGCACTGGGTCTGCTCTGGCCAAAGCATTCAGCTCCTGATCAGTCCCAAAGGATTGCTGCAAATGCAGCCTTTTAGGCCCACTAGGGCACTTGAAGGGACCTGGATCCTGTGCACTGACCCCAGCCTCCCGGGAAACTCAAGCCTGTGCTGATGGAGCAGAGAAACATCATATCCTTGGGACTTAAATGGTAGGGGTCCCTGGGAAAATTTCTCCCTTGAGGACCCAGGCTTTGCAATATGCCTTTCTTCCTGACCGACTTTAAGCTGCTAGACTTTAAGTGATGAGAAAGAAGGTATGAGTTACTGAGGAGCAGTAGTTAGGATTTAGGAGCAAACGCTATGTCTAAACTCTGTGACTATGTTTGGCTTTTTGACATATAATTTAACTTTTATTTTAAAATGCTTTCAAACTGGCAGAAACATTGCAAGAGTAATACAAAGAGCTGTCTACATTGTGCTACATTTATCTTGTGATTTTCTCTCTTTTTCATCACATTCTTATTTTTTCCTGAACTCTTTGTGAATAACCTGTCTCCATTGTGCTCTTTATCCCTTAATAGTTTAGTATGTGTTTCCAAACAACAAGGATATTCTTTTATATATTCATAGTAGAGTTGTCAAACTTAGGAAGCTTAATATTGGTACAACATTTTTTCTAGCCTACAATTTATATTCTGATTTTTGCCCATTGTCCAGTAATGTTCTCATGGATATTCTTTTTTCCTCTAGTACAAGAGCCAATCTGAGCTCATCTCTGCATAAAGCTGTCACGTTCTTAGTCTCCGTTAAGCTTTCATGCCTTTCCCCCTAGATTTAGATTTGATGGTTATTGCCCAAACCAATTTTTTGTTAAGAAGGTTTAATAAGGTTGAGCCCCTCTGGTATTCCTCTGACAGTTAGTTATACAACCTAATTGGTAATTAGGTTATATACCTGTCAGGTTATACAACTAACTATATATATATTGTGTAAATATATATATATTTACATTTTGAGACAGAATCTTACTTTGTTGCCCTCAGGAGAGTGCCATGGCATCAGCTCATAGCACCTCAAACTCTTGAACTCAAGAGATCCTCTTGCCTCAGTTTTTCTACTTTTAGTAGAAATGGGGTCTCTCTCTCTTGCTCAGGCTGGTCTCAAACTCCTGACCTTAAGCAGTCCACCTGCCTCAGCCTCCCAGAGTGCTAGGATTCCAGGTGTGAGCCACTGGTCCTGCTCTTCTCAGTTAACATCATAAGTGCTCCAATAAATCCCCCACAGAACAGCCCATCTGCCCTAGCAATGGGCAAGCCAGCGTCTGTCCATGATCATCCTAAGTGGTCAGGGCACCGAGGACTCCGTGGCACAACGCAGCTGCTCCCATCCTGTGTAGAGACCTGAGAACTCCCTCTCTTTCTTCACCTAGGGACAGGAAGGCTGAGAAGGACATGAAAGCCTGCGTCCCTGGGTAAGGGGTCCATAGGTTAGAGGAACAAGGAAGGACCTGCTCTTGGTTCACCTTCCCGACCAGTGGTTCATGTCGTTCTATTCTTCCCTTCGACAAAGACCTGCTAGAAGAGCCTAGATGCTATGGACAGTGGAAGATAAATAAAGCCAGTCCCCACCCTCAAGGAGACGATTTCCCACTAAGGGGAAAGAGGCCACCACAAAAGAAACAGAATTTCAGGACATAGAGAAACGTCCCGAGTGACCCGACCACCCTGCGGAAGGAAGAGCCCGCCTCCCTTTCTGAGGTCGCGCAGAAGGCCTGTTTCCTACGCTACACTGGGGGACTGGGTCCTGGTGCAGACGCCAGGGGGAAGTCCCTCGACCTGGGGCAGAGAGGGCCGCTAGCGCGCGCCCGGAGCCATCCCTCTTGTTCTCACTGTTAAACCCGCCAAGAAGCGAATCTCGCAGAGCGGCAAGGGGCTGGGCGCGGTCAGTCCCCCAGCGCCACCTGTTCCGCAGGCAGTGCGTGTCTCAGCGCGCCCACCACAAGGGGCTGCGGCTCAGAGCGGCTGCTTTAAAGAAAAGAAGAAAAAGAAAGAAAGAAAGAAAGAAAGTGCTTTCTGAGGAGGGCATTTGAGATGGGCCTTAAAGACTGGGTAGGAGTTTGGCGGTGCTAGTGGCAGAGTGTGCACCAGGCAGGCCGTACAGCAGGAGTGACAACACTCCCAACTAAAAGACTTTAAATAAACCAAGGGAAAGAGGAGGGGAAGCTCCTGGACCCTGTGGGCCCAGTGTGGAATGTGAACTTAGTTCAATGGACAACAGGAGGCTACTAAAGATTTCAGAGCAGAAGTGCAATGATCGGAGCTGATACTTGAGCAGGGAGGTGCTTAATGGGCTGGCAGAAATTCTACTAAAATGCAAGTGTAATACCACAGCCACCCTGAGAGACCCATCTCTGTCTGAACGGGGTTCAGAGCTCCCTTCTCGGCTCGGGCTTCTGCCGCTGCAACAGCACACCCGGGAGGGTCACAGCCCCTCTGCCCCGTGGACATGTTCCATACTTCACCCACTCGACTGACACTAGTCCTATTCCATTTTCATTGAGAAAGTTTTCTGCTTGGTGCTTGTTTTTAAAACAAGACAGAAAATAAAATATGACAACTCCCAAACCAGGTTCCATAGCCTCCAGGCTGCTCGTGTCTTGACAGACAATAGCAATAGATGTGCCTGGCCTCTGAGATGCTTGCCCTGGCAGGACGAGATGACAGCAACAGCGAAATGGGTCCAAATCACCTTTCCTCAGCAGCACCTGAGTTAAGGTGTTCTTGTCACATTAAGCTTTTGAGGTTCTGAGCACTGTCAGATGGGGAGGTTGGAAGACAGGGCCAGGGAAGGGGTAAAAGGTGTTGGGTTTACTAAAACCATTGAATTGCACACTGTGAAATAGTGACTTTTGTAGTACGTAAATCTGTCTCAATAAAGCTGCACTGAGGGGGCGAGGCTGGAGCAGTGAGGAGGAGAACATGCTGGTAGAGGCTCTGACGAGGTCCTGCCTGCAGCTGTGCGTTCTCCTCCCCACTCACCAGGACTTTACTAACACTGCAGCATTCAAGTAAGGGGACAAATTCTAATCAACCCTCCAGAACAAGCCCAGCACAGGAATGCCCCAGAGCCCAGGTAACTGACGGTGAGATTGTGGGTAAGAGCCTTGGACATGGTATTTATTTACTTATTTTGAGACCTCCTTCCCCCTAACCTGAAGGGGTGGAAGCAGCTCTTAGTCCTAAGAAAGTTGGACCTTTTTCTTTGTTGAGGTTTTCCGATAGGCTCTGATAGGCTCTTCTCCCCAGAGAGCAAATTATTCACGGTCTGGGAGTCAAGCTTCTCAGTCAATGAACAACGAAGCCTCAACGGTTCATAGCCCCTACACACTCCAGCTTCAAGGACGGCCCTGGCCTCATATTTTGTTTAATAAAAGGGACCTCTCCAATGTAATTTAAGGCCCCTCATAAAATAAGCACATTATTAATCCCCATGTTCTGCCTTTGATTAGGAAGATACTGTCTCCTTACCATTGCTTTGACTTTCCCCTAGTAATGTCATTCCTGGCTAACATGGCTTAGAAGAGACGTACTCGGCCTTGGCCACCAGACCCAGCTGACCCGGAACCCCATCTGACCCAGATCCAGTTCTCACTGGGAGGGTCCCATGCTGAAAACACACCGGCCACCCTACCTTGCCCCAGATTATGGCGCTTCAAAGGTATAAACCATCAAGAAGTGTGTACCTCAAGGATATATCAGCACTGGGCCTAGCGGTGGTTCACATGTATAATCCTAGCACTGCCAGAGGCCGAGATGGGTGGAATAAGCTCACGAGTTCAAGACCAGCCTGAGCAAGAGTGAGACCCCATCTCTAAAACAGGTGGGTGTTGTAGTGGGTGCCTATAGTCCCAGCTACTCAGGAGGCTGAGGCAAGAGGATCACTTGAACCCAAGAGTTTGAGGTTGCTGTGAGCTAAGACACCACAGCACTCTACCAAGACTGACAAAGAGAGAATCTGTCTCAAAAAATAAATAAATAAATACATGAACACAGGGACTTTCAAACACAGACCTAGGAATGATCCTCTGATTTTTATCGTAAAATAACTATAGGTAAAGCACATGTATGTGTGCACACATATGCACACTCATTTGCCACTGTGATATTTCCACAACCTTTTACCAAACTGTAAAGTTAGCCTCAGAGACACATCTCTTGCATAGGCCCAGGGTTGGGAGTGTAGTGGAGAAACCTTCTACGTGGTGTATTGAACCAAGCCCTAGAGAATTGTGCTTTTCTCCCCCATCCCAGCATGTCAGGTGTGGGTCAGGTATCCAGAGGGAATTCCTAGGTCTCAGCTCTGTGAGCTGCATGAGACCAGGATGCTAAACAAGGTAGACATGCTTGTTGGTCACCCTGTCCTCCCCTGGGTGGCGTTCTGAGAAATATTCCAGAAATTATCTTGAAGACAAAGGGAACTTTTTTTTTTTTTTTGAGACAGAGTCTCACTATGTCACCTTCAGTAGAGTGCTGTGATGTCACAGCTCACAGCAACCTCAATCTCTTGGGCTTAACCGATTCTCTCGCCTCAGCCTCCTGAGTAGCAGGGACTACAGGCGCCCAAAATTTTTTTGTTGTTCTTGCAGTTGTCATAGTTGTTTAGCCAGCCCTGGCTGGGTTTGAACCTGTCAGCCTTGGTGTATGTGGCTGGCCCCGTAACCACTGTGCTACGGGCACTGAGCCTCAAAGGGGATTTTGCTGATTTCTGTGTTGATTTCGGATCCTACACCTTACTATATTCATTTATTAGTTCTAATAGGGACCTATTGAAGGTCTTGAAGGACTCTGTAAGACTTCTGTATATAAGATCGTGCTGATAGCAGTAACAATTTTACTTCTTTCCTATTTGGGTGCCTTTTTTTTTCCTCTTGCCTAACTTCTCTGGCAAGGAATTCCAATACTATGTTGAATAGAAGTGCTCAGAGTGGACATCCTCAGATCTTAGGAAAAAAACTTTAATTTTTCACCATTGAGTATAATGTTAGCTGTGGGCTTCCCATATATGGCCCTTACGGTGTTAGATAGTCTTTCTATACCTAATTTGGTAAGAGTGTTGTGAAAGGATGTTGAATTTTGTCAAATGCTTTTTCCACTTCTAATGAGATGATCATATTGTTTTTGTCTTTCATTCTGTTAACAGTATATATGACATTTATTGATTTGTGTATATTATAACATTCTTGTGTTCCAGAAATAAATCCTACTTAATGATGGTGAATGATTCTTTTAATGCTTTTAATGTGCTGTTGAATTTGGTTCACTGGTATTTTGTTGAGAATTTTTGCATCTATGTTCATCAAGGATATTGGCCTGTAATTTCTTTTCTTGGACCCGTCAGAATGGTTTTTACTAAAAAAAAGTGAAGGATAACAAGTGTTGGCAAGGACCTGGAGAAAGGGGAACCTTCTATGCTGTTGGTAGGAATGTAAATTAGTGCAGCCAGTATGGAAAATAGTATGAAGGTTCCTCAAAGAGCTAAAAATAGAATTACATATGATCCAGCAATCCTATTTCTTGGCATTTACCCAAAGGATTTCGAATTAATTTGTAGAAGAGACTGTTGCACCCCCATATTCACTGAAGCATTATCCACAATAGTCAAGCTTTGGAATCAACTTAAGTGTCCACTGATGAATGGATAAAGACGTTGTGGTACACATACACAATGGAATCCTGTTCAGAATTTAAAAAGAAGGAAAAATCTGTCATTTATAACTACATGGATGGAATTGGAAAAGATTATGGTAAATGAAGGAAGTCAGACATAGAAAGGCAAATACTGTATGATCTTATAAGTGGAATCTAAAAGAATCAGAGTCATAGAAACAGAATAGAAGGGTGGTTACAGAGGCTGGGACTTGAGGAACGGGGAGGTCATAATCAAAGGATATAAAATCTCAGGAGAAATACAATTTTTATTTTCTTTGAGTTCTATTGCACCATGTGGTGACTATAGTTAATAATAGTAATAATAGTGTACCTTTCAAAATTGCTAAGGGAGTAAATTTCAAATGTTCTCACCACCAAAAGTGTTAAATATTTGCTAAACATCAACTAGCTTGATTTAATTATTCCACATTGTTTTCACAAATTACAGCATCACTTTGTGCCTCACAAATTTATACAATTATAAATTGTCAATTTACAATTTTAAAAAAGCACAGGAGATTTTACTATTAATCAATTATAATAACCCTTCTGATCATAGTGTATTTCACAGTCAACAGAGCATAATGACCTCATGAGGTGCCCGAACAGGGATTATTTTTTCCATTTTACAGATGGCGAAACTGAGGCTTAGAGAGGCTAAGTGACCTGCTCAAGGTTCCATGCTAGTGAGGGACAAGAATTAGGCCTGGAGCCTCTTGCCTCCTAGTTTGCCTCCCTTTCCACAATGCTTTGTGGCATCATAAATCTGATGTAGAACTGGGAATGTTATTTAGTTAAGACTCACCAGGCCATTCTGTTCAGCCTGGTGCTCATTTCCCAAGTTTCCAAGTTTGCCGGGGAAGCCTTCCCTCACAGCTGGGTACTGGACCAGGTGGGCCCCAACAGCCGATCCTTTCCTCCACTAAGCACACACAGTGTTTGCATTTATTAGAGTCTACCTTCTTGTGAGACTGTCAGCTTCTTAAAGGCAGGGACTATATTTTCTTTGACTTTGTACTCCAGCTCTGAGCACAAACCTGGCATGTGGCAGCACAGTGCATGTCTGGAGGGCAAAATGCTGCAGTAGGCACTCAGAAGCCAGCATACCTTGGCTTACCACACTGTCTCCGCTCCACTGCAACACAAACTCCCCTGTATCAGCTGTTTACTGCCCTCTTCTGCTCCCTAGAGCAGCTAGGTTCTTTCCCATGGCTTAGAAGAAATGCCGGTGTTTTATATATATCAACTTGAAATTACATTTGAAATGAGGTAGGTCCAAATCATGTAAGTATAAAGTGCTTTAAGCATAATACACACACCAGGCCAAGGGGAGGGGAGGAGGGTTGTGCCTTTAATCCTAGCACTATGGAAGGCCGAGGCAGGAGGATCACTTGAGCTCAGGAGTTCAAGACCAGCCTGAGCAAGAGCAAGATCCCATCTCTACTAAAAACAGAAAAACTAGCCAGGTGCTGTGGTGGGCACCTATAGTCCTAGCTACTCAGGAGGCTGAGGCAGGAGGATCACTTGAACTCAGGAGTTTGAGGTCCCTGAGAGCTAGGCTGATACAACAGCACTTTAGCCTAGGGCAACAGAGTAAGACTGTCTCAATAAATAATAATAAACTATGCACCAGATTTTTTGAAAATTTAGTACACAAAAAAGAAATATAAAATATCTCATTAATAATTTTTATATTGATTATACAATGAAATGATAATACCTTAAGTATTGGGTAAAATGAAATATAATATTAAGCCTTATTTCACCTATTCCTTTTTGCTTTTTATAATAAGATAGTTATGTGCTAGAGCACTTTACATTCCATATATGACTCATATCATATTTCTACTGGAAAGGTCTGGCTTAGGGCCTTACAGTCCATAATAAGGGCTTGAGCTTTTACTCCAAGTGAAATAGGGGCCACTTGTGTTTTAAAAAGGGTTGCTCTGGTTGCCATGCTGAGGACAGATGGTACAGGACATCGACAAAGGCAAGCAGACCATTTAAGAAGTTACTGCAACAATTCCAAAGGTGGGAACTTGAACCAGAAAGTGATAACAAGTGTTCCAATACTGCATAGATCTGCGGAGCAGAGCCAAGAGCGCTCCCTGTCAGACTGGGTGTGGGGCATGAGAAGAAGAGGAGTCAAGCATGAGTCCCAGTTTTGGGCCTGAGCAACCGGAAAGACACCATTTGCTGAGATGGGGAATGAAGAAGGAGAAACAGGTTTAGGGAAGAAGACCATAGGTTTGGTTTGGGATAAGTTAACCCTTTCCAATCCTATGTCAGACAAAAATAAACAAAAACATTTGAATTATTTTATGTAACCTAAAATAGATAATAAAATCATCAGGTGAATTCATACTCATATTTTTTCTCTTTTAAAACTATATCCATCAACCTCTTTCCAACCCCAAATAAGAGCTGGAAAGTTTGCTGGTGGCAGAAAAATTGCACTGGAAAGGGTTAATCCTGGGGTAGCTTTTGGTTCCAAAGTGGAAACAGTGAGTAGGTAGCTAGATATAAGACTCTGGAGTTCAGGGCAGAGGTCGGAGCTGGGGATCTGAAGTTGGAAGTCATTGCCACAAGGATGCACTGTAAAGCCCAGAAATGGGGCAAGGTCATCAAGGGAGTGTCCAGAAGTAGAAAGGAGATCCAGTGCCCTGGGGAACTCCCACATTCAGAGGTTTTCAGGTGGAGCAAAAGAAAAAGAGGGAGCTAAGAGGTAAAAAGAACACCAGGAGAGAAGGTTGGTCCAGAGGCAAGTAAAGAAATCACTTCAAGGAGGAGGAAGTGAGCAACTGTGTCCAGCGCTACAGAGGGGTCCAGGGAGAGGAAGACAGAACCGACCACTGGATTTAGCAACAGGAGGAGACTGGTGACCCTGACAAGTGCACCAATAGGTGAGTTCACAAACAAAACGAGAGAAAGGAATTGGAGAAAACAAACACAGATGACTCTTCCAAGGAATTTTTCTGTATAGGGGGGCAAGGAAGCGGACAATGGCCAGAGGGGATGTAGGATCAGGAGAGGCTATTTTAAAAAGATGGGAGACAATTTTAGCATGTATGTGTGCTGCTGGGAATGAACCAGCAGACAAGAGAAAAACTGATGATTCCGGACTGGGAATTCTGATGTTTTTCCAGTCTCCAAAGAGTATGCTTATTTGCTTTCTCATGTTTTACCAATTTCAGACATAATTTATCAACTTGCTGCTATGAGGCATAAAAGTCGGCAAGCTTCCATCACCCTTCATCTCACTTCTCTTGCTCAGCATTAGACCAGCATATCACTATTGTCCATCATCCCAACACGTTACCATTTCGGTTTAGTTACTGGTCAATTTGGTGTTCTTTATTTCCTACTCATTAACTATAGATAGCATTCCTTGATTCCCCACTTCATATGAGGAGGGTATTCACACCTTTAACCCGGTTTAAGAGTAGCCCCCATCTGAGACCTGCCATTCTCACTTGAGGGAGAACAATGGTAGAACTTTGCAAGGCCTCTGACAGTGTCTGCTCAGCACAGCATACATCCTCCCTACTCACATCTGGTTGCCCAAAGCGAGTTACATGGCCAAGCCCGATACCAATGGGCAGGATAGGAAGTATTTATTCTTCTCCCACAAGAGGTGGGCAAGCCACATGGCATCAGGTGGCGGGGGGGTGCCATCCTCTTTCAAGGAGGACAGGGACTAATTTGAAACAATAATCTAATCAATTTCCACTTCTCTATTCTTCTACTCTCAAACTTCTGCAAGCTGTGCTTTTCATTTTATATTGTCAAGGTGGAAGACATCTACATGGTTCTTTATAGCTACTCTTAAGTATCTTCTTTGTGCTGTTGTTAGTTTTAGAAGCTAAAAACCGGCATTTACAATACTCTGACTAAACAAAATAATCTTCATCAAAGAGCCAATGAGCCTCTATCATGCAGCACTGGTTCAATGACACAGACCCTACACACTTAGAGCCTTTCCTAGATTCCACCACTTGCTCAGAACCAGGCTACAGTTTGGATTGCTTCATGTTTGGGCTATGTGTTTCACAAGAAATTGTTTTGTTTTTCCTAAAGTTTCTGTTGACCTTTTTTTTGTCTTCTCAATGGAAGAAACATATGCCTTATACCATACCCCTAATATCCTCCAAATCCTTTCTCACTCCATTGACTATTTGGAATCTTTCTATTCTTCCTTTTGAAGCTTGCTGACCTTCTGATCTACCTGGACGGATGGCTTCATTTTTTAATCTTAATGCTTAGCTTTTTGTCTTTACTGCACTTACAAATCACCTGTTTTTCTGGCCTGCTTTCTGTTTTTTATTCTAAACTTAATTTCTTGCAGTATCCCAATAATACTCTGTGCTCTGTGAACAGTGCCCCTCTCATGCCATCCTCAGAGGCCTCTTTCCTGGAGCCCTCCATCCTCCCAGTCTACGAAGACTTAACGGCTCCCCAGGTCTGCTGAACAAAGTCATCTTGGGGTTGCTTTTCATGGCTGTCCCAATAGGATCCATCGTTTCCTGAATCTCATATCTTCTTTCTTTACTTACTCCTTCACTTTGCTCAAGTAACTTCCTTAAAAAGGCTGAGTAGGATGTAACCTACCTGGGTCCTCATAGCCATAGGCCTACCAGGGAAATTTAAAATAGTTGCTGCTCTCATGGAATTTAAGATCTATTTAGATAGACAAAGAATAAACTCTTAAAACAGTAACAAAAAGTACTGTTTTAACAGTCAACAGTACAAAAGATGACAGAGGGCCAGGCATGGTGGCTCATGCCTGTAATCCCAGCACTTGGGAGACCGAGGCAAGTGGATTTACCTGAGCTCATAGGTTCAAGACCAACCTGAGCCAGAACAAGACCTTGTCTCTAAAAATAGGCAAGTGTTGTGGCATATACCTGTAGTCCCAGCTACTGGGGAGCTGAGGCAAGAGAATCACTTGAGCTCAAGAGTTTGAGGTTCCTATGAGCTATGACACCACAGAAAGGGTGACCAAGTGAGACTCTGTCTCACAAAAAAAAGGTAAAAAGATGCCACAGGGTAAGGTATGAGTAATCATCAATTTGAACCTTAGACCTAGAAGAAATAGTGAGACAAGAAGCTGAGCCAGCCTGTAACACTCTATTTGGAGAAGCAAAGCTTTAGCTGTGTCACAGAGCAGGTAGTGTATGAGGGATAGATTAAATGTTTATGAAATATTCAACAGTAGATGAATGGCTATTAGTCTGATGGAGTGGTTAACAGTGGAAGCTGTCCTCCCTCCCACTTTCCCTGTCATTATCGGAGTTATTGACATTTTCAATTCACCAAATCAAGATAGATATTTTTTAATATTAAAGTATAAATATATCCTTGACCAACAGACAAACCCTCTGGCCATTTGAGGGCATAACAATTAACTTTCATTACATGTCTAATTATGTGTATACTTACAAATGCCCTACTGGTTAGACCCTCAAGGTCCTGGCAGTGACCTTTATTAACAGAATTATGCTGAATAGGACTAGGTGTGACTCCTTACCATTGTCCATTTTATAAAATAGATTTGCATTGTTCCAATGAGGAATCAGAGTGATCCTAAATAACTTCATCCTATCTACTCTCCAGGAGAGAAAGCATCCCTTTTATAATATGAGTGTTATTCTGATAAACTGTTGCTTGGATGGAGAAGGCACAGGGGAATTTTAAGGATAGGGTTTCTTCATGACAGGTCCTGAAAACTGAATGGACCTGAGACAATAACATCAGAAGAAAAAAAAAAAAAGCTTCCTTCTTTCCTTCAGCCTGAGGACTGCTCTTTTACCCATTTTGCAAATGAGAAGAGGACTTTCAGGGAAGGAAGTTTCCAGAAAAGAAAACAGATCTTTGGTCCAGTGGTCCATGGAGCTTCCAGAGAGTGGGAGGGTAACAAGTTAAAGGCTTGGGCACAGGATGAATTTTGTCTGCAGGCGCTAACTTCCTTCTGGGAGGCTTTCTCTGAAGCCCCTACACTCCTGCAGGAAGAATTAATTGCTGCTGAAACACTCTGTTCCTGCTGCCATCATAGAACATATCAAATTCAAACAAAGTTTCTATCAATTTTCCTTAATAGTCTGTGACATCTTGGCCGATTTATTCATTGTCACATCCCCAGTGCCTAATATGTGGTGGGTACCTAAGTTGGTCAAATGAGTGTACTGAAAGAAGCTACATTTCATCAAAGGACAGAAGCAGACATGCATATTCAGTTGTCACAGGAGCTTCAGATAAGTCAGAAGGCCTTGCAGAAGTAGATCCAAGGGGGGTAGGGTAGATTCCAAGAGCTAGGGCCATTCAAACTACTCTTGGGGGAAGGTGGCAAAAAAACACCTGCAAGGTCTTCCTGGGCTGCTTTACTATCCAAGACTCCATTGCAGGTGCAGAGGGGATCAAAAGTACTCAGAGGTCCTTACTCATGAGTGGTCCTAGAGGGCAGTGCTACCATCACCACAGTGACCCCCATACAGAGAAGGGACCAGTGCTCAGTTCTGCAGAAAAGCAAGAGGACTCACTATCTCAAAAGAGCTTCCAAGACACCAGAGTGTGGAGTTTATGTAATCACATTTCATCCTCCCAGCAATTCAGAGACAGGTACTTGTCCCTGACTTACAGATGAGAAACTCTACCAAGCATCAGGACTCCCGCATTCTGTGTGGAGAGGAGCAAGGGCCTGAGCACTCAACAGACTGTACAAATGGGGAAAAAAATACCTAAAGTAAGTTGCTGAAAATTCAGAAATCTATACACCTATGGCTCACGCAAAAATTCCGTAGGGCTGGGCACAGCCACTCTTGCTTATAATCCCAGCACTGTAGGAGGCTGAGAAGGGAGGACGGTTTGAGTCCAGGGATTCAAGCCACTTTGGGCAACATAGCAAGACCCCATCTCCACAAGAAATAGAAAATTAGATGGGCATGGTGGTGTGTGCTGTAGTCCCAGCTACTCAGGGAGCTGCAACAGGAGTATCATTTGAGCCCAGGAGCTTAGGGCTCCAGTGAACTAGAACAGCACCACTCCGCTTCCGTGTGGGTGACAGAACAAGACCTGGTCTTTTTTGGGTTTTTTTAGAGACAGTCTCACTTTGTCACCCTCAGTAGAGTGCCAAGACGGCACAGCTCGCAGCAACCTCCAACACCGGGGCTTAGGCAATTCTCTTGCCTCAGCCTCCTGAGTAGCTGGGACTACAGGCGCCAGCCACAATGCCCGGCTATTGACCTTGTCTTTGGTTTTTTTGCTTGTTTGTTTTGGTTTGGTTTTTTTTTTGGGGGGGGGGTTGCGGTTTTGGCCAGGGCTGGAGTTGAACCCACCAGCCTCGGTATATGGGGCCAGCACCCTACCACTTGAGCCACAGGCGCCACCCAAGACCTTGTCTCTTAAAAAAAAATAAAAATCTCATAGGATCCTGATCTAACAAAGGGAAATGTGAGAAGCTAGATCCCCAAGGCAGGGGGTCAGAGGTCAGTGGATGGATGGTGTCCTTTGGCCCAGTGCTGCTAGAGCTAAGGGTGGGAAAAGTTCCAAGTGATGTGAGACCCGAGAGGACACGGTGCGCGGGAAGGCAGCTGCTGTCTCCTGGAACTGGATCCCCACAAGGCGGTTCCCTCTCACAGCAGCAAGTAGGTACAGCCCCTCTCACGTGACACCAAATGCATTTGTTTCCTCAAAAGACCACACGGTGGCATTTACTTGACCACTTTAAAAAAAAATGGAATGGAGAAACATTCTGGCTCTTGATCTTCACATCCTCCAGAGAGATGGACAGCAGTCTCTCCTTCCTTTAGCAGGTGGGAAATTCTGACACAACTAAATTAGCATCAGCTCGCCTCCTTGCAGTGTCTAAATGTGCAAAGCGAGCTGGCTGATAATCCCCAGTTGGGGGCGGGAGGATAACTACAGCAGGCATCAGGGCAGGGAGATGCCAAACAAAGACCTACTTTGCGGCTAGACCCAGGCGGCTCAGGCCACAGCAGCCCCTTGGTGCAGAAAGACAAGTGAGCTGTAGGAAGTAAACTTGTCCGGCGTGGTGGGTGTGGCCTTGGTTATCTTGACGGCTGCAGAGTCCCCAGCTAAGCAGGCTAAGAGTGCGGCCGTGGGAAAGGCCAAAGTAAAACAGAAAAACCACTTTAACTGACCTCCGCTCTTGGGAACTTGAAGCTGTATGCTGGCAAGCGGCTCACCGACAGGGGCAGCCTTTTTCTCGGAGAGTGCGCCGGGGTGCCGGCCTCTCCAACCCGGCAGGGGCGAGGGGAACACCTCTCAGCTCAACGCGCAAGAACAGACCGAGCCCAGAGGTGGAGGTGGGGGGAGCGGCGCGCAGGCAAAGATCTAGATACGGGGTAAGGGAGGAGTGCTCAGGAAATCTTCTCATTCTCTACCTCTACTCACCCTTCGGCACCATCTCTTGTGATGTGCCTCTATTTTAAAATTTGGGACACCGACGCCACCGGAGCCCCTGCAGGCAGCCAGAGTCCGACACAGAATTACATCGACGCTTTCCACTTTACCAGGAACGGAAGGGGTCATCGGAAGGAGTTAGGGAGCCATCTCTGTCCGGATGCAGTCTAAATCCACACACATTAAAACTAATTAAATTATCCATATCCCCTGGCGCCCTGCACGGGTGCTAGAGGAAGCGCAGGTACCCCTGAGGGAGGTAAGGAAGATTGGCTAAGGGTTCCCGCCCCAAAGGGTCCACACCCCACAAACCAAAATAGGGGGGTCGGGGGGACGTTGTAGAGTGTCTCCTAAAACCGGCTTGTCCTCCTCTCCCCAGCTCAGCCGACTTCTCGGACGACGCTCGGGAGCTCGGTCCCCACCACCGCGGCCCCAGATCTCCCCTGACCCGGCCCCAGTCCCCTCGGAAAAATGGGCTCACGAAAATATGCGCGAGGGAGAAAAGGGGCAGAATTCGGGGCTGCTGGAGTCGAGCCTGCCCAGGAGGCTGGGGACCATCCCAGCAGCCGCCAGCGGCTCCAACATTCTCCGCAAAGTTTCCGGCTCTTTGGGGCCCGGCCACCTTGTCTGCGGGTCTCAGACCCCCGCCTGGCACCTCCTCTCCGATGCCCACTCCACGCGCTCCTGCGCCCTGCCAGGGGGTGCCGGAAACCGGGCTGGGCGCGCGAGGGCGCAGCGCTCGCCGAGGTGGGCACCGCCCGAAGGGCCCCCGCCGCGCCCAGCCCCTCCCCCACCCCCGGCGGCAGGCCGGGGTCCGAGGGGTCGGGGGCGCCGCGTCTTACCCAATCCCGGCACGAAAGTGTTGAGGAAGAGGCAGATGACGGCCACCGGGAAGGGCATGTAGGGGATGGCGGCACGCAGGGGGCCCTTCTTCTCGCGGACCTGCACCACCACCCCGCTGGACGAGGACGCCCCCCGGGGGTCTGCCGCCGCCACCGCTGCCGCCGCCGCCGCCGTCTCGGGGTCTTTGTGCGAAGGCTCCATGGCTGGGCGCGATCTCGGGGAGCCGGACTGCAGCCGCCCCAGCTGGCGCCCCGCTCACGTGGGACAGGCGACCGCCGGCTCCGGGCTCCCGGCTCGGCGCAGAGCGCAGGCAGCCAGCGTGCTCCGCGTGCGGCGCGGCTCGCAGAGAATCCCGCCCTCCGCGTCCCCACTCGCCCGGCCCTCCGCCGCGCGCTAGCCGCGCTCCCACACCCGGCGGAGGCTGCGAGGGCAACGTGACACGCGGCGACAGCGCTCCGACGCCCCTCCTGCGGAGCCCTTCCCGCCCTCGTCTCTGCACCCCCCACCCAACAAAAACATCACGAATGAGGAATGGAAAATCAGGGCGAAGAAAGTAGAGGAGGGAAGCAAAGGGAACTGGGGGGATGGACACACCTCGTCCTCCCCAGACACATGGACTGGGAGCCTCAACAGGGAAATACTGATTGCTGGACGTGTGTACTCGGCTGCATGGTCGGGCAGGTCTCCTCAGGACTGGTTAAAATGGGACAAGCCCGCCACACACACTCACACTCATATACACACGGAAAATGGAAAGAAATGCTCTGCTGCTCCTAGGAGGGTGGATGTCGGGATCCATCCACCATCCCCTGAACCGCGCGGCCAGGTGAGGGAGCCTGGGCCTCTCCTGTGCTGGACGTGGTGGTTACGCAGCCAGTGAGGACACAGCGCTGTCTGGCGTTGATAATGCGGCAATTGGCAGAAGCCAGAACCGGGCTCGCCCAGCTGGAGACCCCATATTAAATTGAATTTTCTGGATAAGGCTGCCTTCACCTCTGCACCTGGAAAAAGGAAATGGATGGAAGTTATCCCCTCTTCCGTTAGGGAGGGGCTCAAAGCTTCGAAAATTAATCTAGTCAGTAAATAGAATAATTGGAAGGATGCAAATCCAGTAGTCCTCTCTCTTCAGGAACAAAAATAATTGACCCTGAAACAACCCAGGGGCTCAAAAGAAGGATAACCATTTATAGGTCTCTGAATACAACAATTTTATATTTTTTTAACAACAACTTTATTTTTTTTTTTTTGAGACGGAGCCTCAAGCTATCCCCCTGGGTAGAGTGCCATGGCATCACAGCTCACAGCAACCTCCAACTTCTGGGCTCAAGTGAGTCTCTTACCTCCGCCTCCCAAGTAGCTGCGACCACAGGCACCCGCCACAACGCCCGGCCTTTTTTTTTTTTTTTTTTTGGTTCCAGCTATCATTGTTGTTTGGCGGGCCCGGGCTGGGGATTTGAACCCGCCACCTTAGGTGTATGTGGCTGGTGCCTTAACCAATTGAGCCACAGGTGCCGAGCCTTAACAACAACTTTAAACGCAAATAGCCAGGGGTTGGTGGTGATACTAGTGGACACACTTGCAGAGTAACTAGCTTAGCCCTGGCAGTCAGAAAAATAGGACTGAAAGTTTCCGTCTCTGTTCAGCTACTAATTACCTGTGTGGCTTAGAACAACTAGTTTAGCCTTTTCTTGGCTCGAGCTATACTATGTTTGTAAAATAAAGCAAGATTTTATACACTTTTTTTGAGACAGAGTCTCACTTTATCGCCCTCAGTAGAGGGCTGTAGCATCACAGCTCACAGCAACCTCCAGCTCCTGGGTTTAGGCGATTCTCCCGCTTCAGCCTCCCGAGTAGCTGGGACCACAGGTGCCTGCCACAACACCCGGCTATTTTTTTGTTGTGGTTTGTCAGGAGCCGGGTTTGAACATACAGAGCAACAGCATGGATGCCCCTCGGCATATGGGGCCAGCGCCCTACCCACTGAGCCACAGGCACCGCCCTCCATACACATTTCTTGAAGGCCTACTATGATTCAAGTCTAGGAAAAGTGAAATCCAGCTGCTGTAAGAATCTAAAAATGAAATTAATGATACTAACAACTACAATAATAGAATTACAGAGACAGTGACAAGTGTCATATCTGTGGTATGCTGAAAGGACCTATCTGTGAAGACAGCTAGTGTGGGGAAGGCGTCAGGGGAGGCCTTCTAAAGAAGAGGATTCAGAGACTTGAGCAATGACTAGAGTTAACTATTTCCAGATTTGTTTGCTTTAAACATACAATCATCCAATGCTTCTGCCAGGCACCATTTTAAATACTTTACACATTTGAGTTCATTTAATCCTCACCATAATTCTATTAAGTAAGCATTATCCATTATTCCATTTTACAGATGGGGAAATTGAAACACGGAGAGGTTAGTAACCCGCACAAAGTCACCCACTAGTGTAATTCGAATGTACTCAATCTGGCTCCAGAATCCATTATATACAATGTTATTTTATCCAGAGACCTAGAAAATAACTCACATTCTTTAAATACTCTTTCTCAGAGCACCTGAACTGCCTGGAGAAAAAGGATGTGAGGAAAGGAAGTGAATTTGCCTCCCCAATTTTCCTGATGATTTGCTGAATATCTGTATGTTAGGAAGACATCCAGACAGAGCAACAGCATGTACTCAGGCATGAAAGCCTAGGAAGGTAGGGAACATTCCAGGAATTTCAGTATGTTGGCACCAGGTGTGGGCAGGGACAGGAGATGGAGCTACTGAGGTGGGCAGGAGTCTTATACTGCACAGCAAGGAATTTTGACTTCATCCTGATGGTGCTCTAGTTACTACTACTGTGTAACAAATTATCCCCAAAATTAGCAGCTTAAAACAACCATTTATGATCACAAGTTCTGTGGTTAGGAGATTGGACAGAGCACAGCTGAGACAGCTCTTCTTTGTTCAGTTGTGTCTGGAGCCTCAGCTGAGAAAACTCAAATGGCTGGTGGCTGGAAAAGCTGGAACTAGAAGATCTGCTTCTAAAAAGATTCTTGGGTCTGCAGTAACTAGAAAGTTGGCTTAACTGGAGACAAGTCATATGACCTCTCCACGGGACTTGGCCTTCTCACAGTAAGGCTGCTGGGTTCTGAAAAGGAACTTCCTGAGAGGAGGTCTCCAGAGAATGAGCATTGCAGGACCAGTGGATTCTGCATGGACTTTTCTGCCTTAACCTTGGAAGTCACAGAGTGTCACTTTTTCAGGTCTCTCTTATTCAAAGCAGTCACATCTTTCGCAGGTTTAAATAGTGGATACCCCCCTCTCAATGAAGAAGAATCAAAGAACTTGGGCTCAGGCTTCAAAACCACCATTATGAGCTATGTTTGTTGGGAAGACCATAGCATGGAAGATGGGCATGGAGGATGGGATGGAGAGGATAAAACTGGGCCACATGTGTGGAGTCAGGGCAGGAGGAGGGCTCTTCCTGACCGGCAATGTCTAAGAACGAGGGAGGGATAGTTCCTGAACAAAAAGTAGGTGTTATTAGCAGACAAAGAGCATGAGGGGTCTGAAGACATCTGAAGGGTGGCATAGATAATTGTCTTGATAAAAATTGGATATTTAGTCAAACAGAAGCTCAGGCACTGCAGATTTGGGATCCATAAACACACAAATGGTAGTTAGAACCCTGTATGCAAATGTGGGATGAGGAAAGTCATAGAATTTTTGTAATTAAGCATAAAGAAAAGAGAAGGGTGAAAGAGGCTTAAATGGAGAAACACTAAGAGTGTTTCATAGAAGCGAAAAGAGGGAGATTTTTAAGGAGAATGCAATTAGTGATGTCAGAAGCCACTGAGGGGTCAAGTAAAAAAAAAAAACCCAAAAGTGCCTATCAGATTCAGCAGTGAGGAGGCTCAGATCCCTAGGGTCCCAGGTCCAAAGTCTTACCCAGGGTATATCCATTTTCAAAGAATTTGTCAGTTTCATCGTTGTTACATTTATTGGCATAAAATTGTTCCTACTTTCCACTTATTCCCTTTTTAATGTCTGTCAAACCTGTGATGATGTCTTCTCTTTCATTCCTGATTTTCATTCTCTTCTTTTTTCCCAATCGCTCTTGCAAGGGGTTTCTAAAGAATCTGTTTGACACTGTGACTGTAGCTGATACTGGTAGTCAAGCTTAAGATCTAAGCTATTTTAGGTAGGCAGAGGCTTCCCAAAAAAAAGTTTCAAACCTCAAATAATAATCTTGAAAAAATCAGACACAAACACTACAAGGGAAACAGATCAAACAGTTGGATATATCAGCCGAATAATACATGTAGGCCAGGCATTGGGTCATTAAAATAAAATCTATTTCTTGGCCTTGTTCTGTCATCAGCTAAATAAAGCATATCAGCTTTGGACCTCTTTTTAGCTAGAAAAAAATATTTGCTGACATCAGCTTCCAGACTGCACAAGGAATTCAAATTTCAATTGGGATGGCTCATTTTTGCCAAAGAGTATTATTGTAACATTGACAGAGGAAAGACAGACTTTGTTTGAAAAGTGTCTTTGAAAAAATATCTTAACCTCTCTGAGTCTCCATCTCCAAAATTGCAAATAATACATGGTTTGGGTACATAGGAGGACCGTGTGACACGTGTGTAAGGCACTCAATAGATAAATGGCAACTGAGTCTGCAGCTTTTTCATCACAGCTGAAATTTAGCTTATAGGGGGGAAAAAATATGGATGTTATGGGTTAAGACGTATCACTTAGCTAGGCTAAACTATTGCCCAAAGAATCCCCTTTCTGGTTTGTCTCCAGGAAGGGCCAGCTAAAGGAGATATTCTCTCTGAAGAACTGAAGGAGTTTTGCACTGTACACTCGTCTTCCCTGAGGTATTTAATCAAATGCCTAATTTGACTGTTAGGCGCTGTGGTGAAGGAATTCTGCAGCTGTGATTTAAAGTTCCCAGTCACTTGATTTGAAGTTAATCAGTGGAAGATCATTTAAGCTCTTTTTTTCCCCCCAGTGGTAAGATAGGACTTTTATTAGAAGCTAAGGAGCACAGAAGAAGTAAAAAGCACCAGAGCTTCTGGAAGGGGGAAAGAACTGAAGAACTCACCCAGGAGTCTCCACGGGGGGTCTTTCATCTAGGGGTCTTCATTTCAGCTCTTTAAAAGTGGGCGTAGGCCTTCTCCAAGGGAGATACTCTGAGTAGCTGCCAGGTTAACAATTGCTCTCTTCATCCTGCACCTTTCTTTCCTTTCATTTTTATTTTTTAAGAAAGAGACATGGTCTCACTCTGTTGCTTGGGCTGGAGTGCAGTGGCATGAGCATAGCTGACTGCAGCCTCTAATTCCTAGACTCAAGCAATCCTGCCACCTCAGCCTACTGAGTAGCTGGGACTATAGGCATGTACCACCATGTTTTTTAAATTATTTTTTATAGTGTGGGGTTTCATTCTGTTGCCCAGGCTGAAGTGCAGCGGTATAGCTCATTGCAGGCTTAAACTCCTGGCCTCAAACCATCCTCCTGCCTCAGCCTACCAAAGTATCCCTCTATATCTTTTTGTCTGACTGCAGCCTGTGGACGTCCTCAAGCTTCAGCTCTCGAAATGGAGTTCCAGCCCACTTGTGACCTTCCTTTGCTGACTGCCTGCTCTGTAGACTTCAGATTTGCTTAGCCAGCCCCTATAACTACTTAAGTCAATTCCTTATAATAAATCTATCTACCTATCATCTACATCTACTGGTTCTGCTTCTCTGGTTGAACCTTAACTAATACAATTACATGCCTGGAAAGTTCAGAGAAAGACTTAATTAAGTCTATAAGCCTCCCTCTATCCCCTACTTCTCTCTCTCTCTCCTCTCTCATTCTCATGTTTGTTTGTTTTTTGAAACAGTGCCTCACTTTGCTGCCTAGGCTACAGTGCCCTGGCATCAGCTTAGCTCACTGCAACCTCAGAGTTATCCTCCTGCCTCAGCCTCCCCAGAAGCTGAGACTACAGGTGCCTGTCACAACGCCTGGCTAATTTTTCTATTTCTAGTAGACATGAGGTTTCGCTCATGCTCAGCTCCTGAGCTCAAGCTGTCCTTCTGCCTCAGCCTCCCACAGTGCTAGAATTACAGGTATGAGCCACTGCAGCTGGCCCTAAGTCACTGATCTTGAACCACATGAGCCACATATAGGGACTTCCCTCTACATGCTGACTTCCAGTGACCCATCTCCTGGTTGCCTTTCCCAGATGTACTGAATTGTATGAAATGTGGTCTTGAAGGCAGAGCCCTCTTGCTTTCTACACACATCTCCACTTCTACCCAGCTGTGTGACTGTAGTAAGAGCAAGGCATTTCTCAGTGCCTCCATTATCTATTTGTTTCACAGAACTTTTCATGCCCACCCTTCCCACTCCGAAGGACCAGGAGTGTGAAATTAGATCATAAATAAGAATAGGATTATTATTTCAGGTCTTTTGATCAAGTTGTTTATTTCCTTGCTTCTTTTGTGGATGGAGCTTACCCACCTTCTTCCTAAAGTGACATTAGCCCTCTCCGCCAGCACTCTGAAGCTCTAATGGGGTGATGTCTGCAGAAGAACGTGATGAGAGCCCTTCTAAAGCCAAGGTCAGCAAGGGAAGTGAAGGGAAGAGTTCCCCATCCGGAAGAGTTCCCCATCCTCCCAGCATAGGTCCTAGTGAAGGGCCCTCTCCTCTGTGCGTCTCTCTTTTTATTTTTTTCTATTTTGTACAAAAAATTAGGTTAGAATGTTTGTATCTGTAGATATACTCCCTGTTATAGTTGTCCCTTGCCCCCAAGAGGTGTCCCATACGCCCCACATTGTGCCCATTAAGTGGGAGCACACCAGTCCCCATCCCCTTTCTTCTCCCTTCTCCTTCCTTACCCTTCACCTCATCTTGAATTCATTTGAGTTTTTCTCTTGTGTGGGCATCTATTAAACCATCTACTGGCTTCATATTGCTATTGAGTACATTGGATACTTGCTTTTCCATTCTTGTGATACTTTGTGGGTCTCTTTTTAATAATAGGATAAGTGACTGTGTCAGCAGAAGAATAATCAGGCCAGGTAGTCTAGATTTGGACATCAGCTGTTTACACACATATTTGAAGAGTGTAGTGCTCACAGGAAGTCAGAGGGGAGGGGAGACGAGTGAGAGACACTATCAGTAATGCAGGAAGACGAGCTGGGCACAGCACCTCTGAAGGGGAGAAGATAGGACCTAGGACCCATAGTCGGTACCAGGGTCACTGTGAGACAACCCCAACCCTTGCTGCCCTGCACAGCCTTTAAGGACCAGGGACATGAGGTTAATTAACTTTGTAAATTAATTAAAATTGAGTTCCTCAGTTGCACTGGCCACATTTCAAGTACTCAATGGCCACACATGGCTAGTGGCTGTCATAATGAACAGTGTAAATAGAAAATATTTCCAGAACATTTTCATCATCTCAGAAAGCTTGATTGGACGGCTCTGAGTTAGAATATAGATTGGGCTGCAAATTAAAAATATACAACATCAAAATAGCTTAAATGAGACATTATTTTTTTCATTCATAAAAGTCTAGGTCGGTAAAGTAGCCCAATTCCCCAAAGTCATCACGACTGCCTGTGCTTCTGTGATGCCCACAGGGCCTGAGTTCCTTCCCTCTTTAACATTCTAACATTCTCAAAGTGTTCCTTTGTCTGCATAGTCCAATATGGTGTGGGGAGGGAGAAGGAGCCTTCTCTTTCAAAGTATCACATAAACCGGCACAGATCTCTTCCACTTACATCCATTGGCCAGAATTGGTCACATGGCCTTATGTAGATAAAGGAGTCCGGGAAATTTTATTCTGGTCAAAAATTTAAAGAGTTGTTACCATGGAAGATAGGGAGAATTGACATTGGGGGGCAGTTAACATTCTCTTTCACAGCAGTTCTGCATAGTATGTGGCACAGGGATCCCTCTCTGACAGTATTCTCATTCTTACCATCTTTCCCTTTGTTCTCTATCCCTCTACTCTCCTATTCCCTCCCTCTTCCTTTTATCCCAGGAAAATCCTTTGCACCCCATTCTTGGATATTAGGTACCATTTTATCTTCACAACTACCCTGGGAGGGAAATAGCAATTATACCCATTTTATAGATGAAGACACTGAGGCTTGGAAAAGTTAAATAATGATCTCTACTTAGTTCCTAAGAATTTCTAGAAAGATTTGTCCCTACAGCTTCCTTCCTTATTCACTCAGTCCCACCTGCATCTTTCCGTCTGCCTGTCACAGGCCTTGTCCTTGGAGTCTCTCCCCTGCCGCCCTCTCTGCTCACCTCCTAATCCTCCTCCTTTTCTCCCCAGCTTTTCACTTCCATTCCTCTTTTCTCTCAACATAACAGGATGGCCTCACTCAACCTGTTACTTACTGGTCCCACTCAGCTCCTAATAAATCTATTAAGTTGTAATCAATCTACAAATCAGCTCGTCTGATTAAACCTGGTGGGAATTAGGTTTGAGTTTCCCTATAATTATAATTGAAGACTTGAACGGTAAATCAAATTGACTGGCAGGAAAAAAAATGGAGTTACCTCAAAACACCCTGCCTGCTCTTTCCTGTGGTCCATCTGGCCAAGCCCTGACCACCGATGTCTGGGTCCCTGCAGTCCCCATTCCCAGCCTCAAGGCCGAGGGTATGGAAGCCACAACAGACCTCTAATATTGGGCTACGGGTCAAGATCCTGACAGCCCCAGAGAAGGGGGTATCCAAGATGGGCAAGAATCCTCCAGAGCTCTAATCTTCCTGCTCATGAAAACCCCCTTCCTCCAGGTCTTGGGCAGTAACATCCTCTCCTTCAATTTCATGAGTGTTCTTTCTCTCCACATGGGCACACAAGTGGGGAAAAGGCAGGGCATCTGAGAGGTGTCGGTCCTCTCACTAGACTGGAAACTGCCTTTCAGTCATGCTATTTCTGGCACAAACAGAAAGGGAGTGCAGGCAGCAGTGGACATGACAGACAGGACCAAAGATGGAGAGGGGAGGGTTTGCTAGGAAAGACAGATGATAGCATTGCCCTGGAAACTGAAAATCAATCTCCCTCTTCCACCCTCTCCAGAGACCCATGTGCAGTTGAGGCAAGGGCCCTTGGCTGTAGTGGGGACACTGAGAATCCTTACCATCAGGCTGGGGCTTCTGGAACCTCCGCCCCGGCCCCCAACCCTGCTTCTCTGCAACACGTTCCTACACCCAGGCCAGAGCAAAGAGGCTGGCACAGCCCTAGTGTTCAATCAGCGTGAATTGAATTCGCCCCCTCCTTCAGGCCCCAATCATTTCCTGTCTCTCCACGTGTCATCTGTATTATTCAACTGTCCCAGACATCCCCCATTCACTGATGTCTTTTCGGAAGCAGTATGAGTCCCAGAACAGATGACTCGCTAGAGAATGGGAGAAGCCAAGAGGATTCAAAAGAGGAGCAGGGAAAAAGAGAGAGAAGACAGGAGAGAGGTGAGCTCGAGGGAGGGAGGGAGGGTGAGAGAACCAGAGGCAGAACACAAAGACCCTGTTTTTTATCTTGAAGGTCAAATTTACTAGGCCACAAGGGTGGATCTTGTGCCATCAGATTCACTCCTCTGGCTAAGTACTAAGTACTAGGAAAGTGCCGAAAAGCAAAACAAGGAAATAAAACCAGGAAGGCAGGTGCTGCCAGCCCTGGGCAGCCTCACAATAGCAAAGACGGGTCATTGGAAGGATGTCTTCTTGGTGATCTGTTTCCAGGTCCACCAGCTACCCTCCCTCTGGCTCTAAAGTGGGAAGCCCAGGCCTGCGAGCCCGACCAGGCCCCGGCTCCCCAGCCCCTCTCTCCTTGCCTCATGAGGCAGCAGGCTGGGCCAAGGCTGCTTTTGCTTTGGTTGCGTGGTCTCATGCTTCCTGTGATGACACATGGGGAATGGAGCTCTGTTATTCTGGCAAGCACCACAGACTGCTCTCGGCATTTAATTCCTGGACGTAGGTTGATTTATTTTCCTCTTAACCACTTGGCACTTCTGACAGCACATCTGAGGCTTCAGGGGAGAGGCTGGGCTGCTGTGATGCAGGGGGCTCCCTGAAAGCCCAAAAGGCCTGTGCCCGCGGCAGCTCCTTCTGCCACCTTCCTACCCCTTCCTGGGTACTCTTCCAGGCCAGGTAGAGGCTAACTGAAAGAGCTCCAGCCGTGGCTGTGCCCAGGGAGGTGTGCAGCACATGTGCATACCCGATACTGAGGACGGGGTGCATGGAGGTCCCCGAGAGGCACTCACTCGGGCTGAGTCTGACACAGGGGGTGCATGGAGGTCCCCAAGGGGCACTCACACGGGCTGAGTCTGACGCGCCAAGAGTGTCCATCAGACTTCTGCCACTTACCAACTTTGCGACTGTGTCTAAGAGGCTTAGACTCTCAAAGACTCACTTTCCACATCTCTAAAGTGGAGATTATAATAGCACCTACCTGGTAAAGTTGATACGAGGACTACAGAGACAGCTCTTCAAACTTTTGACCAAGGCCAAGTGTGGGACTATTTAGAGTAGAATAGTAGAGTAGTCCCACATATGCTCGGCATATGGTAAGAAATCAATAACTTTGACTATTCCCATTATCATTATTATTAACACTTTATAGAGGAGGCCAGGACAATTTCCTTGGTACCAATCCCTGCAAGACACAAACACATCAGAAGATGATGATTTATTAGATCATCATCCTTGGGGTGGTGTGGGGAGGGAAGCATAATCCCAAAATCCTATAAAGGATGGCCCTATTGGGCACTAGTGTAGATGGACATCTAAACAAAGCAATTAAGAGCCACCTCCCCCCAATTCTGTCTCTGAATCTGAAGGAGCAAACATTACATCCAATCATTATAAACACACACACACACACAAAAGGCCACCTCCCCGACATCCGAGTATAGTCATGTGCCACATGACATTTCAGTCAATGACAGATAGGTACATTGGTGATCTCACAAGATCATAATACCGTATTTTTCCTGTACTGTTCTATGTGTAGATATGTTTAGATACATCAATACTCACCACTGTGTCACAACTGCCTTCATTCAGGTTTGTAGCTCAGGAACAGCAGGCTATGCCTGTATCCTAGGTATACAGTAGGCTCCACCACTTAGGTTTGTGTTGTAAGTACACTCTGTGATATTTGAACAAGGATAAAATCACCTAATGACACATGTCTTAGCACGTACTCCCCCCTCCCACCCCATCACTAAGCAACACACAACGACACACCTTTCTCATTCTCTCTAGTCGTGGAACCCTGGCCACTTTTTGACATGAGGCGGAAGCCCCAGACACAATCATACAGAGTGCCCTTTGGGGGACTTACTTCTTTGATCTGATCATTTCTACTTTGTCTGACAGCTGGAAGCAAATTTGTGTGGGGGTAAGACAGAGAATCAAGTACTAGACCACCTGCTGGAATGAGCAGGAGGAGTTGTGGGGAGGTAGGAGGCTGGGTGACCACAAATGAGGGAGAGGACTAAGGAACTAGAGCCTGGGGTCTCCAAAAGAGGGCGGTGGGAGCCCGCCCCCCAGGGTGGCCCTGTGATTTTCTCAAGCCCTATAGTTCACACCCTGTCCCCTGTTGAGTCTCCTCCCTTCCGACCTGGTGACTTGCTTCTAGCCAACAGACTATGGCAAAGGAGAAGGGTGTTGGGAGCCTAACAAAGCCCCCCACATGAATCCTTTCCCCTCCTCCTCTCCTGCTAAGACAAAGAACCTAGTGAATCCCAACCCCTAAGTTCTACCAAAGGACCCTAACTCACCAAAGCCTTCAGGGGGGGAAACTGTGGAATTTGTCCACCCCCTATATCCCCACATAAAAGGCAGTCTCTAACTGCCTCTGGGCACAGACACCCTCTCCTTTCAAACCCGGCCTGAACATCTCTGCTCCAGTCTCATTTCTGGGCACCACTGCTTACACCTTTCAAAGGGGTCTTCATTTAATTTTGAGATCATTAAAGGTATACCGTCTTGGGTGGGCCTGACTTAATCAGACAGGGTTTTGTTTTGTTTTGTTTTGTTTTGTTTTTTGAGACAGAGCCCCAAGCTGCCGTGCTGGGCAGAGTGCCGTGGCATCATAGCTCCTAGCAAACTCCTAGCAAGCTCCAACTCCTGGGCTCGAGCGATTCTGCTGCCTCCGCCTCCCGAGTAGCTGGGAATACAGGTGCCCACCACAACTCCCGGCTATTTTTTGGCTGCAGCTGTCATTATTGTTTGGCAGGCTGGGCTGGATTCAAACCAGCCAGCTCCCATGTACATGGCTGGCACCTTAACTGCTTGGGCCACAGGCGCCGAGCCAGACAGGCTCTTTTTTTTTTTTTTCAGTTGTAGCTGTCATTGTTGTTTGGCAGGCCTAGGCTGGGTTTGACCCTGCCAGTGTATGTGGCTGGTGTCCTAGCTGCTGAGCTATAGGCACTGAGCCCCAGACAGCAGCTCTTAAAGTGGGAATGGGTCCGCTCGAGGTGAGAGACTCTCCTTGTCCTTACAGACTTGATGAAGTTGGTGGCCATGGTGAGGAGGGCCACATGGTAGGGAGCTGGCAGCCTAGGACCTGAGGGTGGCCTTCAGTCAAAGGCAGCAAAAAGCAAGAGCCCCATAGTACAGCCACCTGAGTGAGCGTAGACGGGGTTTCTTCCCTGGGTTAGCCTCCAGAGGGGAAGGCAGGCCAGCTCACACCTGGATTGCAGCCTGGATACCCCTGAGCAATGGATATAACTAAACTGCTCAGACTTCTGACCCACAAAAACCAGATAATATCTGTTGTTTTGAGGCGTTAAACTTGTGGTAACCTGACACATGGCAATAGAAAACCAATACGGCAAAGGGGTTTGTCCTGGAATAGGAGGTGCTGAGGACAGGCTCATTGTGGCCTGTTTCTCACTCCAGGACGCTCCAGCTTTATCTGAAATATTCCATCCTAACCACCTTGCTTGCCTCACTCTATTTTTGTCTCGAGGTGAAAAGGGGCTATGTTTGGACCTGCTGCCCTAAGAACACTCACCTGAAGCTAAGATGAGAAGTGGGCCTCCCTTTATCACACGGCCAATACCCCAGGCCAAGGAAAAGCCAGACACTCTGGAAAACATGGACCTGGGCCCCAGGACGCTCCCAGAGAGGGGACTTCTGGGAGCTTTAGGGACAGTGTTAGGTTTTCCAGTCAGATCTGGTGTAGCACTGGCACACTCACTCTTCCTCAGGGGTCCTGGAGAGTGGTCATCCTAGCATCCCTGGCCCTGCCTCTGTCATCTGCAGGCTTCTTACCACCTTGAAATAGACCTCACTCCTGTAATAACACTTTAGGAGGCTAGGGTAAGAGGATCTCCTGAGGCCAGAAGGTCAAAACCAGCCTGGGCAACGTAGCAAGACTCTGTCTGTACAAAAAAAAAAAGTATACATTATCGAGGGGGGGTGGTGTCCATGCCTATAGTCTCAGCTACTCAAAGACTGAGATAGGAATATCACTTGGCCCAGAAACTTGAGGTTGCAGTGAACAATGCCACTGCACTGTAGCTCAGGTAACAGGGCAAGACCCTGTCTCAAAAAAAAAACCTGGAGGGCCACCCCTGGATAAGAAGGGCAAAGCACCCTGAGACTGCACCCTCAGACCAGGGGATGCAGGCTGGTGCCTGGGTGCTGGAGATGACTCTGGACCCTGCCCCCGCCCCTCTCACCTCAACTGCCCTCCCTCCATGCCAAAGGCTTGTGGGGCTGATTCCCTCCCCTCCTCCCCCAATTCCTTGTCCCTACATCCAGTGCAATACTTGGGCTGACTTAATGTTTCTCATGGATGGAATTTTTCTCGGTGGGTTTCAAGCTTTTAATTTTTAAAACCCTTTCTTCAAACAAAAATCAAACAGGAAACTTAGTCTGCAAGAAGATGAAAGTGTCCCACTCTGACTGAGTGAGGTCAGGGGCCTCTCCCCAGCAAAGCCCTCCCTGCCCCCTCCCCTGGGCAGCCTCTGGAGGGCTCTGCAGAGCTGAAGCCCTTCTGGGAGGGTAATTTGGATACTCCTGTCCAAGGTCTGTCAGGCCTTCCTGTTTGTCTCCCTCAGGCTCTCCAGGGCAGGAAGTTCCACCCCACACCCCTCATTGCAGCTGTCAATGAGAGCACCAAGAATGTCCCCCTAGTCTATAGAGGCTGAGTCCCTAAACATTCAGCCACTGATATTTTTCACCTAGAAGATTAGATTCCCTGTCCCACCTTATAAGAACCCTGATGTGCATTTGCTATCTCTGAGACAAATGTTCTTGGCCTGCCAAGAAGAGCTTTAAATAGACTCAGAGTTGAAAGGAAGCTTATTCATTATTCGTTCTAACTTCCAACTCAGTCAAGAATTCCTTACATATCCTCACCAAGAAGTGCTCTCTTTGAACATTTCCCATGATGTATTCAAGGAACTACGGTCTCACTATGTCACAAAGCAGGTGTCTCACTGTGGGGCAGCTCCTGTTAAACTCTAATCTGCTCCCATGTAACCTTCACCCTATGATTCTGCCTCTGGGGATCAAAGAGTAAGTCACGGAACTTATACTATGAGGAACACAGCAGCCCCAAGCCAGGCTTCTCTTGACTGCTCCACTCTCCTCAGAGGCCATGTGTGTGGACTGTTAAATTGGTGACCAAGGAACTACACCTCTGTATTCAAGACCTGTGCATTCTCCTCTCTCACTGATACTTGGAGTGTCCTTGTGACTTGTTTTGGCAGATGGGATACTAGCAAGCATAGACCTGATAAGTGCTTACGAAGTGGGGCTTTCCCTCTCAGAAAGTCTCCCCCCTTGGAAGCCAGCTGCCATGCAAAAGAAAGCTCAAGTTAGGCTACTGAAGGATGCAAGGCTGCATGGAGAGAGGCCCTATATGGTGGGAGGCTATTTTGGCTTTTCCAACCACAAGCAGGATCCCAGATGAAGGCAACCACGTGAGCAACCCAAGCCATATACAAGGAGCACAAGAACTGCCCCACTAAGCCCAGTCAAAATGCAGAGTCATGGGAAATAATAAATTATTACTTTGAGTTGCTACATTTTGGAATGGGTTGATATACAGTGATATACAGTGATATACTATAAACTACTGAGAAGATCTTTCTGAGAGCAAGTTTCGGGGATAGTATGGTTAGGACTTTTCATCCCAGGTCAGCCCTTTACAAAAAAACATAGCCCAGCTGACTCAGCCAAGTGATAGTAAACATATTTACTGGGGATATTGGGAGCCATGCTACCTAGAATTAAATTAGAAGGAGCCAGTCAGAGATGGGAAGAGGGTAAGAGCCCTTGGCTTGAGTATGTCAGAGAGCCCTGGCTGGATGACAAGTTATGCAGAACAGCTTAGCCTTCTGCACAAAATGGAATTATGCCTCAGTTCAAATTCCTTGCCACTTATAATTTTTTTTTATTTTATTACCCTATAACCCACACTCAGATAGAATCAGATGCTGTTTTATATATACATCCATTTTCTTTTTTGAGACAGAGTCTCACTTTCTTGCCCCCAGTAGAGTGCTGTGGTGTCACAGCTCACAGCAACCTCAAACTCTTGGGTTAAAGTGATTCTTTTGCCTCAGCCTCCCAAGTAGCTGGGACCACAAGTGCCCACCAAAATGTCCAGCTATTTTTAGAGATCATATCGTAGTCTGGCTCAGGCTGGTCTCAAATTCGTGAGCTCAGGCAATCCACCTGCCTCAGCCTCCCAGAGTGCTAGGATGACAGGTGTGAGCCACCTCACCTAACCTGTAAATGCCATTTATACTCCAAAGGTACCAAGGATATGCCATCCCCAGTGGTTTGAGAAGAGATGCTTTTTCTGTCAAAAGAGGTTTGGGCATACATTTGTGGTAATGCCATAGAAGTGAACAAAGAACAAGATTACTTGTAAGTTGTAACAGCATCCCAAACAGGGAGGATTAGCAGGAATCCCTGCAGGATGAAGGCTGCCCCAGCCTCCTGCAAACATTCACTCCATAAGCCTTTACTGAGCACTCAGGCCCTGCCTTCCAAGAGCTCACTGTTCAAGGGGGCAGACAGACAGGTGAACCAGCAGGTGCAATACAGCATGATACTCTATGGCGAGGGAAGTACCTAGAAGAGACCTGTCTCCTAAAAGAAGCCATATCTAAGCCAAGAGCAAGCAAGCTGAACAGAAATGGCACTGATTACAGAGATTACTAACTCCTGCCCATAGCCAGGAGTCTTCCTTATAATTAGAACATCATTTATCCTGGTGGACAATGTTTCTAGCTAAAAGACAATATTTTCAGCTATTCCTTTGTAGCTAGTAATGAATAATGAAATATAAATACAAGTTTATAGGGTTGCCTGGATGAAGTTCTGACTCAAGTAGAAGATACACCCTAGTTCTTCCACCCCCCTGCCTGGAATATGGACCTAATATCTGGAGTGCCAGCAGCCATTTTGTTCCATAAAGCCAATTGAGATTGAGGCCAGCTACTAGAGTGGTGGAGCAGAAAAACCAAAGGAGCCCAGGTCCTGACAGCTTTGTGGTGCGGTTTCTGTTAGAACACTCCCCCTCTTTCTGATTTCTTTCATGTGCCAAAGAAATCAATGTCGTATTTAAGTTATTCATTTGTTTTGTTGTTGTTTTAATGTGCAACTGAACC
The DNA here is from genome assembly GCA_963574575.1 of Galagoides demidoff. Taxonomy (NCBI): domain Eukaryota; kingdom Metazoa; phylum Chordata; class Mammalia; order Primates; family Galagidae; genus Galagoides; species Galagoides demidoff. Next base: position 1,255 of record CAUYQV010075569.1, on the reverse strand, counting down.
TAACCCTAGCTAACAAATCCCATGCTCAGAGGCGAGAGAGCACATGGCAGACTCCATCTGCAAATCATTCTAGTGACCCATGCACAAGAAGGTCTGTGACAGAGGAGGGGTGATGAGTGGGGCTAACGAGAGAAGCAGGAGGGTGATCGGAGTTCTTGGGACAATGGGGACAAAAGGAAATCATAATTGCTGGCATTTATGGAGGGATTTGGTGTTTTTGTTTTCATTTTCTGTTTGTTTGTTTTTTGAGGCAGTGTTGTCTGGAATTCCTGACCTCAAGCAATTCTCCCACCTTGGCCTCCCAAAGTATTGGGATTACAGGCATGAGCTGACTCATCTGGCCATACGAAGAGTTTTAAAGAACTAGTTCTTCCCTTCTTATTCCTCATGTCTGGAGAAAGGATAGCCACCTCTTCCTCAGAGACTTAGAACTAGGGAACAGAATGTCCTGCATCAAAGGATGTATCTCAAAATTGGGGACCTTGACACAGACAACCATCCTCAACTGCAAAAACTGCCTCATGACTTCCCTTACACTAAATTAAATCTATTCTGAGTCCCACTTTCAAGGATGAGGTCAAATCCAGCCTCCTCCTTCCAAGGGCTATGCAAGATTAGAAAGCAGAACTTAGAGAAGGGTCTCTAGCCTTCCATCGTGGGAGAGTTTCTAAGTTACTTGTTGTCCAGGCTGGACCTGCTGTCTGGATTGCCAACAACTATTTCATTCTATAAAGCAAATGGAGACAGTCCACGGGCAGCTCCGTTTCTGTCCAGCTCTCCTTGAGGAGCCCGAGTCTACAGCTCACACCGCAAGGGGCCCCTTACATCCACAGATCACCAGCAGAGGTCTGACAGCTCGCAGACTCTGCAGGGGAGCCCAGCTTGCTCTCTGCCATGGAAACCCTCAAGCCAAACCCTTCGACTTTCTTGGGGAGACTCCTCCTCACCACCTTGTGGGTTGGCCTTCCCGCCACAGCCCTACCCCTTCCCTAACCTAAAGGAACTTAGCTCAAACCTCCTGAATAACGGAAGCACGGAAGAAATTGCCTCCCTTCTTCCCTATGCCTTCTCCCTGCTATGGTGAAAAGGATATTGCAAGGAACTCATTTAAAAATTCAGTTAGTACCTCTCCAACCATCGCTGGCCTCTGAAGATTTTCAGAGGAGGCCTCTGAAAATGACACAGCCTGGAGTACAGTGAGGAAGCAAAATGACACAGCCTAGAGTACAGACAGTGAGGAAGCAGTCAGAGACAG